>SJYV01051883.1:659614-672896 GCA_006410875.1 Neotragus pygmaeus | reverse complement strand
CTCTTCCAGTATTCCTCTACTATTTCGTGAAGACATGACTTTTTCCCTCTCCCTCAGTCTTCAAGGTTCTCTTAGCAGCAATACTTGACTGTTGATGTAAGAGACACAAGAAAGTGGGTATCCAGTCCACATATGTTGATGGCCATCTCCTCACTTTCCCCCACCAAGCCACACCGCCCTTCCTCAGCATGGGACCTGCTCAACTAGAGCAGAACCCGTTTACTCAAAACAAGAGCAGTGGCCTGAGAGGAACAGTGGCCAGTGGGAGAATTTCCAGATGAATAAGATGACCTTCAGATCCTCCTGTGTCTTTTTAAGCCCACAATCTCCCCCCCTTAGTCTTTGCTACATCGAGCACTTTTTTAAACCAGAAAACTGTTGCTTTCTCTTCCCAGAGTAGCCACAGCGGAGGAAACCACAGACTGACCTATATGTAGAGAAGACCTTGACATATGTGGTTTTGAAATGTGCTAGTTAAGCAGGGGTTGGGTCACTAATCTTAGTATCGCCGGATTATTTCACTGGTTTTTCGTGCAAGTTCTAGAGATAGAAGGGGTTTTTCCCTGATGGGGTGTGGAGGAAAAAGAAGAATGAAGAAGGGGAATTACTTGTGACATTCACCTTCCCACTCTATCAGATGATTTGGTAAAATAATTTCAAAGGACAATGCTCAATTATATTAAGAGTTCTGACCTCCATAATGGACTGAACTGCTATAATGTAGTATTCAGAAACAAGGTTGAATTACTTTCCCTGCAAAAGCCCTAGAGTGAGCCTAAAGAAGTTTTTCAGTAAGTATCTGATTTAGTAATAACTTGTATTTGTTTCTTAATTTCATGGATGGACTTTTTCTTCCTACTTCCTCAGTCACACTATAAGCTACGTAAGGGAAGGAACACTTTCATAATTCTGTTGCACAGTTAATTACACATTTTACAATTCTGAGCATATTACAGAAATCTACAGTAAAGATATCCAAGAAAAAACTGGGGGAAATAGATTTCACCAAGAGATTGTGGCTCAGTTTTCCCTGAAGCACTTGGGATACCAGAACTTTTCCAGGTTTCCAGAGGTACAATCTATTAGTTTGCTTAGCCATCTTGAGATGGAACAATGCTGTGTTTGGGGTTTATGATAAGAAAAGGAAATCACACANGGAAATAGATTTCACCAAGAGATTGTGGCTCAGTTTTCCCTGAAGCACTTGGGATACCAGAACTTTTCCAGGTTTCCAGAGGTACAATCTATTAGTTTGCTTAGCCATCTTGAGATGGAACAATGCTGTGTTTGGGGTTTATGATAAGAAAAGGAAATCACACATAGGGTTCCTCAAATCAGAAATTTAACTGCATAAGTATTATAAGTGAACAAAGAAACTAGGTATGAGTACAATTTAAAAGGGAAATATCAACCAGAGAACTTTAGATTGGACAAAATTCTACTCACTTGAGGTGTGTTCTTCATATTTGGGGCTCAAATGAATTTAAGAGAAGTAAATGTTAACTCTCACATCCTACTTTTTAAAATAAGTTTTCACATTTGCATGCAATTTTATATTTTTCAAAGTATTTTTATATCCATTATAAAATTAAAGTTCATGGGGACTTCCCTAATTTTATAATGGATAGGAAAAGACTTTGAAAAATAAAGAACTGAATGCAGTATGAGTTTCCCTGGTGGCTCCAATGGTTAGGACTCCACCCTTCCACTGCAGAGGGTACAGGTTCAACCCCTATTGGAGGAACTAAGGTCTTACATGCTTCATGGTATGGCTAAATAAATACAATTAAAATTGAACAAAAATTTTTAATAAAACTTGAGTTCATGTGGATCTAAAGATCTTGCTGTTTGGTCGTTCAGTAGTGTCCAACTCTTTGTGACCCCATGGACTGAAGCACAGGCTTTCCTGTCCTTTATCATCTCCCAGAGTTTGCTCAAACTCATGTCCACTGAGTCAGTGATATCATCCAACCATCTCATCCTCTGTCGTCCCCTTTGCCTCCTGCCTTCAATCTTTCCCAGCATTAGGGTCTTTTCCAATGAGTCTATGGGGTCACACAGAGTCGGACATGACTGAAGCAACTTAGCAGCAGTAGAACTCATACCTGACTAATAGAAGCACCATCTGAGTTAATGACCTTGATCTTTTTCCTGACATCTGAGATCCTGAGGAATGAAATGGAGTGATAAATTTAATTGTTTCTAATATCTTCTGCAGATAGTGTATAATCTTGGGAAATATTGCTTTGTTAGGTTTTTCAGTAGTTTTAAGTTTTATTCTGCATCACTTATAGATTCTTATGTGAAGCCTCTTCTATTAGAGAGCCTACTGTTTCTAAGACAGGACCAGCTAAAAATCTCAGTTTTCTTTTCTAGCACGTATGCTGGTTTCTATTTGAAAAGTGACATTTATTTACACCCTGTGGAACTATTATCTTGCTGTAATATCTCATTCCACATTAACATAAAGGTCAGCACTTAGGGGGAAAATATCTCACAGGTATCTGACAAAAAGCATCAAAATAAAAGAAAAATGCTGCCAGGATAGAAACTATTCCCTTCTCATAATTAACCAGAAAATAGTAACAAAGTAACCAGATACTAACAAGTGATTACACCCACAGGTAGCATTTACACAAAAAGGAACTTTGCCATGTGATGTAATCCAAGGCCTTTCAGGAAAATGCCTAAGAGTGAGTTCTGCCTTAGAAGACCCTCAGATGAATTACTACATGTCTGTTTCAGGTTCTAAATCTGATTAATTCTTTAATTACAAACTGAGTAGCAATCTACTGGGTAAAGTAGTATTCATAAATACCTTATATAATCCTCATAAGAACTTCATGGAATAAGTTTTATTGCCTTGATTTTTCAAATGATAAAATGAAGTTCAAAAAGTTAGGTGATTCATCTAAAGTCACACAACCTGTAAAAGGAAAATCCAGAAGTTCCTCTGGGGTCTTGAGATCCAAACTGAATTCCCTTCCTGCTGAACTGGGACTGGTTTCCACACATGAGGGAAAAATCCCTTTGTGTCCAGACAAATGTAAACAGACTGCTGGTCAAGTTGTGACTGAATAATTTCATGTACAGGCACAATAAAAGGAAGAGAAAGAGTAGAAGAGGGAGTGATGAAGCAGAAGGAATTTCTCAAAGTTTAAAAACAGCAATGGTTTCTTAAAATTTGAATTAAAGATAAGAAGCAGTTTTCTTCAAAACTTTCTTTTATAGCTGTTCATACTTCATTGTCTTTATCTGTNGCACAATAAAAGGAAGAGAAAGAGTAGAAGAGGGAGTGATGAAGCAGAAGGAATTTCTCAAAGTTTAAAAACAGCAATGGTTTCTTAAAATTTGAATTAAAGATAAGAAGCAGTTTTCTTCAAAACTTTCTTTTATAGCTGTTCATACTTCATTGTCTTTATCTGTCTTATTTATTCAAATTTCAGATATTTTAATTTCTAACCCAGTGTACCAATCAGGAAGTAACTGGTATCAATTCTTAATTGAAAAAAAAAAAAAAAAAAGCTCATACAGCATGAAATTTAGATCATATACTTCTAGAATTGTATTAAATTTGTCTGGAATTAAACAATTTTCCTGCTCTCAGGGGAGTCATGTGCAAGTTAAATTAAGCTCTCTGAAGGCTTTTTTCATAATGTCAAACTTGGCTGAGAATCATTTCTTAATTGTCCCTAATTTCTTCCATGTTTAATGATATCCAGATGAAAAAAATTCTTCTGGTTGTTTTAATGAAGGAAAGCATCACTGAATATTAACAATGTACTAAATGTGGTGCTGATTAGAAGGAAAATAGGAAAAATTAGAAGATAGCCAGATTATGAAAGATCCAACTGAAACTACACCCTAAAAAAATGTTCTCTTAAAGATATATCAATGCATTTTTCAAGGCTGTTATGCCCACAACACATCTTTTTTCTAATTTCTTTACCTCTATTGATTATAGTCACCTATCAGTATTTCACCCCCATTTCTAATTAAAATCAGAAAAGAATCACAGAATCTGATAATTTGGAGTCAAAAGGAACCTCTCAGATATTACTTGCTTCCAGGATGTATTTAAAGGTAGCATTGATAGCTATTTGTTGCAACATTTATGAAGCTGGGGTTCAAATTTTCTTTTTAAAAATAAGTTATGATTTGGAGATGGCAAATTAGGGTGAACCAAGAATCCCTCTGATAACCTTCACATCAAATTCAGCTTGTTAGAAAGAAGGGGATGAGATAAAGGGATGGGAAGAGAGCAAATCCTTAATCTCCTTATAGGCAGTGAGTTACTCTCAAGTACTGAAGTGGGGAAGGGATGTGTATGTCATACAGAGAAAAATCTATTGTGAAATCGGTATTAAGAGACATCATGGCCATATGTAAAGTTTTAAGTTTGCCTATGACTCTGCTCCCCTTCCTGTAGGATATTGTTCCTGTAATAAGCCAGTCAGTGAAAAACAGCAGCTTGTTGACACTTCTTAAATGTGTGGTAATAGAGGAATGAGAAGAAAATAGTTTGCGTAGTCCAAGCCAACTCTCATGTTTCAAAAGAAAAACAAAAAATATATAACTTCCAACACCTCATCCAAATCCTCTCAGCTCAGCTTCTCAAATAAAGGTACATGGTCCTTTCAAAGACTAATTTGGAATACTTCACTTTGATTGGCCTGTTTCCATCAAGAAATTTCACAGAATATATCTTCTGACTATGCAATGTCCACATCAGATAAATTAGAATGCTTATGAAACTCACCATTTTGAAGGAGTTGGACACCATAAGGTTTGTTATTCCTGGATCCAGATGCACCTGTGTAGTGATCAGCTGAATTCTTCCCCTCTGCCACCCTTAACGTGAAGAAAAGTCAATTCCTTCTCAGCTCTATGACCTTCTCTCTTCCCTGGATCTCATCCCATTGTCTTCTTGTATCTTCACTCTTTATCTTCTTTCCGGCTTCCTCCATTCTCCAAAGCAGCTACTACCCTCTTTTCTCTGCCAGTGTGGTTAAGGCATGAAATCCAATTGACACACGATATTTCAGTGAAGTCCATATTGATTGCCTGGTAACAAATAACAAAATATAAACAATGCAGTCATCTTACCTTCTAGAGAAGTTAGGTCATTCATTAAATTTCAGTAGACTATGAGCTATGCTTCTCCAAATGTCTGCAGTTACTTCAATTCTAAATGTTAGAAAGAAAACAAATCTTTAAGGCTGGCCTTGCATGAAAGCCACTGTCCCCTTCAGTGCGATATGGGACCCTAGAAGGGGTTGGGGGAAGATGGGAGGGGTCTGAAAGATGAAAGAATAAATGCTGTAGAATCACAGGGCTACTAGAAACTTCAAGAGATCACTTGACCCAACTGCTTACATTTTACAGATGAAAACATACAGTGCCATAGACTTTTAAGAGGTTGTTCAAGATCACCATGCTAGTTAGAAGTTGCCAAGAGTTAATTCACTGATGCAACAATATTTTGGCTTATTTTTTATTTATACTACTTCTATTTTTAAAAGGGGAGTCATACTATTAATACCACACCAATCATATGCTATATGGCACATAACCAAATTCCTTTTTCTTTTACCCTAATATTAATAAATAGACCTCATTTTTTACCCACTTCATATCTTACCATTCTCTTTTTTTTTTCTAGAATACATGTGACCTACTAATCTCATTTCATCTCCTTGGTTTGGTGAATTTAGAAGTGACTTCTGGCCCCACACTGGGCTCTGATCTTGTACCTGATATTCATTCAGTCTCTACTTAAACTTTTATCTCAACATACAATGCTCCGAAGTGCTTCCATTCTCTATCTTCTCAACTTTGTTCCTCCATTCACTTCCTAGTTCAATTAAGTTGCTCAGTCGTGTCCAACTCTTTTTGACCCCATGAACCATAGCACGCTAGGATTCCCTGTCTATCACCAACTCCCGGAGTCCACTCAAATCCACGTCCATTGTGTTGGTGATGCCATCCAACCATCTCATCTTCTGTTGTCCCCTCTCCTCCTGCCCTCAATCTTTCCCAGCATCAGGGTCTTTTCAAATGAGTCAGCTCTNTAACCTTCACATCAAATTCAGCTTGTTAGAAAGAAGGGGATGAGATAAAGGGATGGGAAGAGAGCAAATCCTTAATCTCCTTATAGGCAGTGAGTTACTCTCAAGTACTGAAGTGGGGAAGGGATGTGTATGTCATACAGAGAAAAATCTATTGTGAAATCGGTATTAAGAGACATCATGGCCATATGTAAAGTTTTAAGTTTGCCTATGACTCTGCTCCCCTTCCTGTAGGATATTGTTCCTGTAATAAGCCAGTCAGTGAAAAACAGCAGCTTGTTGACACTTCTTAAATGTGTGGTAATAGAGGAATGAGAAGAAAATAGTTTGCGTAGTCCAAGCCAACTCTCATGTTTCAAAAGAAAAACAAAAAATATATAACTTCCAACACCTCATCCAAATCCTCTCAGCTCAGCTTCTCAAATAAAGGTACATGGTCCTTTCAAAGACTAATTTGGAATACTTCACTTTGATTGGCCTGTTTCCATCAAGAAATTTCACAGAATATATCTTCTGACTATGCAATGTCCACATCAGATAAATTAGAATGCTTATGAAACTCACCATTTTGAAGGAGTTGGACACCATAAGGTTTGTTATTCCTGGATCCAGATGCACCTGTGTAGTGATCAGCTGAATTCTTCCCCTCTGCCACCCTTAACGTGAAGAAAAGTCAATTCCTTCTCAGCTCTATGACCTTCTCTCTTCCCTGGATCTCATCCCATTGTCTTCTTGTATCTTCACTCTTTATCTTCTTTCCGGCTTCCTCCATTCTCCAAAGCAGCTACTACCCTCTTTTCTCTGCCAGTGTGGTTAAGGCATGAAATCCAATTGACACACGATATTTCAGTGAAGTCCATATTGATTGCCTGGTAACAAATAACAAAATATAAACAATGCAGTCATCTTACCTTCTAGAGAAGTTAGGTCATTCATTAAATTTCAGTAGACTATGAGCTATGCTTCTCCAAATGTCTGCAGTTACTTCAATTCTAAATGTTAGAAAGAAAACAAATCTTTAAGGCTGGCCTTGCATGAAAGCCACTGTCCCCTTCAGTGCGATATGGGACCCTAGAAGGGGTTGGGGGAAGATGGGAGGGGTCTGAAAGATGAAAGAATAAATGCTGTAGAATCACAGGGCTACTAGAAACTTCAAGAGATCACTTGACCCAACTGCTTACATTTTACAGATGAAAACATACAGTGCCATAGACTTTTAAGAGGTTGTTCAAGATCACCATGCTAGTTAGAAGTTGCCAAGAGTTAATTCACTGATGCAACAATATTTTGGCTTATTTTTTATTTATACTACTTCTATTTTTAAAAGGGGAGTCATACTATTAATACCACACCAATCATATGCTATATGGCACATAACCAAATTCCTTTTTCTTTTACCCTAATATTAATAAATAGACCTCATTTTTTACCCACTTCATATCTTACCATTCTCTTTTTTTTTTCTAGAATACATGTGACCTACTAATCTCATTTCATCTCCTTGGTTTGGTGAATTTAGAAGTGACTTCTGGCCCCACACTGGGCTCTGATCTTGTACCTGATATTCATTCAGTCTCTACTTAAACTTTTATCTCAACATACAATGCTCCGAAGTGCTTCCATTCTCTATCTTCTCAACTTTGTTCCTCCATTCACTTCCTAGTTCAATTAAGTTGCTCAGTCGTGTCCAACTCTTTTTGACCCCATGAACCATAGCACGCTAGGATTCCCTGTCTATCACCAACTCCCGGAGTCCACTCAAATCCACGTCCATTGTGTTGGTGATGCCATCCAACCATCTCATCTTCTGTTGTCCCCTCTCCTCCTGCCCTCAATCTTTCCCAGCATCAGGGTCTTTTCAAATGAGTCAGCTCTTTGTGTCACATGGCCAAAGTATTGGAGTTTCAGCTTCAACATCAGTCCCTCCCATGAACACCCAGGACTAATCTCCTTTAGGATAGACTGGTTGGATCTCCTTGCAGTCCAAGGGACTCTCAAGAGTCTTCTCCAACACCACAGTTCAAAAGCATCAATTCTTCAGCGCTCAGCTTTCTTTATAGTCCAACTCTCACATCCATACGTGACTATTGGAAAAACCATAGTCTTCACTAGATGGACCTTTGTCAGCAAAATAATGTCTCTGCTTTTTAATATTCTGTCTAGGTTGGTCTTAACTTTCCTTCCAAGGAGCAAGCATCTTTCAATTTCATAGCTGCAATCAACATCTGCAGTGATTTTAGGGTACTCAGAAATAAGTTAGATACAGCCCTGCCTCTCTCCCAATCCCTGTCTGAGAAATCCCATAGGATGGATGCTACATTTGAAGGGATTCAGGGGACAAATGATCAGCATGCATTCCTTGCACTGGTTGCAACTCCTGGATTACAGATTCCTCATAACAAGGACCTCTACCCGGAAGCCCTAGTGTAAGTATGCACATCAACAACTCTGACCCCAGAACGAATGCAATGGAGACTCACAAAAATCTGAGTTGCCACACCCTCAACAACCAATATTCCTTCAAAAATGTAACCCATTTTTTCCTGGTGGTACAGAGGATAAGAATGCAAATGCAGGTTGGTCCAGGAAGATTCCACATGCCTCTGAGGGACAAAACCTTGTTTGCCACAGCTACTGAAACTCACCTGCCTACAGCCTATGGTCTGCAACAAGAGAAGCCACCACAACACGTAGCCTGTACACTGCAGCGAGAGAGTAGCCCTCACTTGCCTCAACTAGAGAAAGCCCAGGTGCAGCAACAAAGACCCAGCACAACCAAAAATAAATATATAAATAATCTTTATTTATAAATATATATAAATCTCCATAAGCTATCTCAAGCTATGACTGACTCTAAAAGAACTGAAGTGCGTTTACCTACAGGGGTCTCTCCAGAAGACATCTGGGACCAGGTGTCTCTGCCATACTGGAGCCCACGATACTTCACCTTTCTAGCGTCTTTCCTCCCGTGTCTGAAGCCCCTTTGTGGTCTAATCTCTCCTATGCGTCCACCACTAGAGCTGCTCCGTGCTGCCCCTCCTTCGTGCCTTCCCTAACACTCCTTTTCTACAGGACCTCTCCTCATTGTCAATCACTCCTCAGACACATCTACAACTGTGTCCCTCAGAATGTCTCTAGATTCAAAAGATTAAAGTCAGTCATCCCCTTCTCTTTTACTCTTCCATTTCTCTCACTCAGCTACCCTCCCTATACCTGCTTTTCATTTAACCAGATCCACCAATCTAATAACCTTCTCAAGTTTCTCCCAGTTAACCCTTTCAGACTCACTTCCTTCTCTATCTGGCATATTGCTCTAAATAATAAAAAGCACAGTACACCACTCCTGGGCAATCTTGTCCATTTCTATTGGAGAAGACAATATCAGATATTTTGTCTCCAACCCAGATCTCCTTCTTAAACTCTAGGTTGAGGCATTAAAGTAACTGGCCTTTTCATAGACACCAGAAACTCAACATCTTCATAACTGACACAAGACTATTTTCCCAATAGTCTTGTTTTCCTGAAATAGAGAGAGCTTCTTGCATCCAGTAGGGAGAGAACTACTTCCATCAATACAATGACAACTGCCTGCTTGTTGAATAACCTAAACAGAAAATCCAAATCATAAAGTATGCATCATGACTTAAGCATACCTTAAGAATGCATCAACTTAGACCTTTAGGCAGTTATTTAACAAAAACTATTAAGTAGGGCTGCTTTCAGACAACAGTGATGAAATTAACCCAAAAGATTGCAGCTCTAAAAGCTACCCACTGTCTTGAACATGTTGTTTGATTAGCCGCATGTTAGGTCTCTCATTGTGAATGCTGATAGATTTGCTCTCTCATACGATCTGATAAACTTCCTTCAACTCTTTAGTCTGGTATTTCAGATACAGCTCACCTATCATCTTTGCTCTTTGAATAGTTTTTGTTCAATTATCCAGTCCAAGCCACACCTTCCTTCTAAGTAATTTTTCTCTTGTCTGGTGACCAACCTAAGAAACCAATTTGTTGTTATTTGGTTGCTCAGTCATGTCTGACTCTTTACAATCCCATGGACGGCAGCACACCAGGCATCCTTGTCCATCACCATCTCCCAGAGCTTGCTCAAACTCATGTCTATCAAGTCAGTGATGCCATCCAACCATCTCATCCTCTGTCATCCCCTTCTCCTCCTGCTTTCAATCTTTCCCAGCATCAGGGTCTTTTCTAATGAGTCAGCTCTTTGCATCATATGGCCAAAGTACTGGAGCTTCAGCTTCAGCATCAGTCCTTCCAATGAATATTCAGGATTCATTTCCTTAGGATTGACTGGTTGGATCTCCTTGCAAGGGACTCTCAAGAGTCTTCAAAAGCATTAATTCTTTGGTGCTAAGCCTTCCTTGTGGTTCAGCTCTCACATCCATACATGACTACCGGAAAAACCATAGCTTTAACTATATGGATCTTTGTCAGCAAGGTAATGGTTGCAAGTTTGTAACTGATTTAATCTTTACTTATTCTTTGCCTGAGTCCTTCACTAGAATGGAAGTTCTGTAAAGTCAACAATATTTTTATTTACCAAGTTTTTATCTTCAGTGCTTGTAACAGTAGTTGGTGCATAGTATGTGGCCAAAACAAATATTTGTTGAGTACATGAAAAGAAGCGAGATGGCTTTCAGGCTTGTAGATGGTGACTGATAGTTGTAGAAGAATAATAGGATGGGACTTTAGACCTTTAGCAGCTTAAAACTAAGAAAAATTAAAATAAAAAATACTTGGAAGGAAAGAGTCAAAGTATAGATATCTATGGTGTTGCAAAGAGTTGGACATGACTGAAAGGCATAGGACAAGTTTCTGCCCAGAGGCAGAGACCTAAAGGAAACTAAATGACTAAAAGGCTCAGGAAAATCATGCCTACCTAGGACTTCAAAATAGAAGTAACTCTCTGACCATAGCGATAATAAGATTTGGAAAGGACTTTCACATGAACAAGATCAGACATGAGCTTTTTTGGGAAGGGGGATTTGGAGGAGAGCACCTTTTTGTTTCAGCACCAAAGAAACTCTGAGACACATTCTTGTCTGAGGAACTGAGATTATCATGGACTTTTTCAACCTCATATCCTGCATGGACAATTGCATCTCCTTTTCTTTCCTCCAGTCTTTAGGACATGGGAGAACTTTTTCCTTATCTCAATTTCCCCCTATTTTCTTATAGATCTGGTTTTGCTGATGATTCAGTTTCTCTTGCTACCATTTCTCAAGGTCTATATTATCTATAAACTTGGCCATTTCCTTCTCTCCTAAACGTATTCAGCTAATGTTACACAGCATCCACACAGAAGAAGGAAATGGCAACCCACTCCAGTATTCTTGCCTGGAGAGCCCCATGGACAGATGAGCCTGGCAGATTACAGTTCATAGGGTCACAAGAGTTGGATACAACTTAGCAACTTCACCACCACCACAACTACACAGCATCCACGCAAGACACTGCCCTAATTCTTATCCTCCTCTTTGAGGTCAAGCTTATAGAAGGGGCAGATTATGCCTCCTGTATAATTTTTTTCCTTCAGGTCCCATCACTCAATAGAAACCCACTCTAGCAATACCAACAAAACCCCTTAATTGTCAAATGCAAAGAGCTACTTTCAATGTTTATCTAATTCATTATGCTATCACATTGTTTCCCAAAGAGAATTCCTTGGGTTCTAGTTCTTTGTGCTATTATTCAGACTAGCTATGTAAGAAAAACAGGGAGAGATTTAAGGTCAAATAAGCTTTGGAAACATTACATTATAAATTAAAATACATAGGTTTCTTAACATCAAAACTTTTCAAAGACATTAATATGCTAAATTGTTGTGTGATTCTGCAAGAGAAGTAAGTAGACTTCAGCATTTCTCTCACTTAGTTGACCACAGAATCTTTTTCCAAATAGTATTTCATGGGAGGATTATTCCTTGGAAATTACTTTCAATGTTTTTTCCTCCTCAGATTCTATGATATGCTGTTTCTGCTCTCAAACTTTGCTTCCTCTACTCAACTCTTAAACTTTAGTTTCTTCCTTTTGTCCTAGGTCTCTTTCTACCTATGTTCTTTTTGAAAATGAAAATGTTAGTTGCTCAGTCATGTTCAACTCTTTCCAACTCCACAGACTGTAGCCAGGCTTCTGTTGCTACAGACTTCTCTGTCTGCGGGATTTTACAGGCAAGAATACTGGAGTGTATAGCCATTCCCTTTTTCAGGGCATCTTCACAATGAACCCGGGTCTCTTGTATTGCAGGCAGCTTCTTTACCATAGATGATCTCATTTGCCATCTTGATTTTAGTACTTACTATGAAATGATGATCCTCAAATCTATATTTTTAGCCAAGATCTCTCCACTGCATTTTACACATGCCATACGAAGTCTTCCTTAATATTTCCACTTGAATATATTCCAAATTATCTCTAACTTAGCATGTGCAAAGTTTCCCCCCAAACCCCAATCCTTTTCTTGTGTTTCCTATTGCATTGAGAAGCACCACTAGTCATTAAATCATCTAAGTTAGAAATCATCTAAGATTTTCCTTCCTTGCTCTTCACACATTCAGTTCAGTTCAGTCACTCAGTTGTGTCCAACTCTTTGCGACCCCATGAATCACAGCACGCCAGGCCTCCCTGTCCATCACCAACCCCCGGAGTTCACTTAAACTCATGTCCATCAAGTCAGTGATGCCATCCAGCCATCTCATCCTCTGTCATCCCCTTCTCCTCCTGCCCTCAATCCCTCCCAGCATCAGAGTCTTTTCCAATGAGTCAACTCTTCGCATGAGGTGGCCAAAGTACTGGAGTTTCAGCTTTAGCATCAGTCCTTCCAATGAACACCCAGGACTGATCTTTAGGATGGACTGGTTGGATCTCCTTGCAGTCCAAGGGACTCTCAAGAGTCTTCTCCAACAACACAATTCAAAAGCATCAATTCTTTGGCACTCAGCTTTCTTCACAGTCTGACTCTCACATCCATACATGATCACTGGAAAAGCCATAACCTTGACCAGAAGGACCTTTGTTGGTAATGTCTCTGCTTTTGAATATGCTATCTAGTTTGGATATAACTTTCCTTCCAAGGAGTAAATGTCTTTTAATTTCATGGCTGCAATCACATCTGCAGTGATTTTGGAGCCCCCCAAAATAAAGTCAGCCACTGTTTCCACTGTTTCCCCATCTGTTTCCCATGAAATGATG
>SJYV01051883.1:383560-653310 GCA_006410875.1 Neotragus pygmaeus | reverse complement strand
CAAATCAAAAGCCCACTTTCGAGGGGAAAAGTCTTTAGCAGAGTTTCCTGCCATGCGGGAAAAGGACATTTAGCCCCCTCCATCCTTCCTGTCTTACCTAAAAGATAGCAATGCTTATGTGACCTTATAAAGTTCACAGACCAGACACATAGAGCCTTTAAAGACTGAGACCTAAGCATAAGACTATAGAATTATTCTCCTCCCTTACATTTCACTACCATATCATTAGGACTCCAGGATCCAATACATTAGCAGTGGATTTTGCCTCAGCATATATTTCGTGTCTGATAATTCCAAAATCAATGTCATATCTGAGGCTACATGTTGTGCTTTTTTTGCTTATTTAATCAGACTTTTTTTGACTTTGACATTTAGCACTTGTTAAAATATATTTTGTTGAAAGCTATTTGTGATGTGTCCAGTAATAGGAGACATATGGTCCTTTCATGTGAGATTTTATCTTATTCTGGCTGGTAGCCAGGCAGTATTTAGTGCTTGCTATAGCTGTGAGTGCTGTAGCTATAAGCCAGGGGCTTCAATTTCTTCTAATGTTTTTGTCTTGTTTTCTTCTTCCTTATTGTATTTTGACTTCTTCAAGGACTCCTTCTTAAATAGAATCTGTGCTTTGCAGCCCATTGAGCTTCTTCTTCTTGATCCCCTGTGGCAATTCATGAAGTCAGATCAAGTTAAGAGGAGAACCAATCAGTTCTTGGATCATATTAAAGCATCAGTGAGATCACTAATGGTTCAAGAAGAGATTTAGTAGGCGATGGTAGTTAAGGCAATTGAAGTATGTGAAAAAAAAAAAAAAGAGAGAGAATTGAGGAGAAGAATTAGAGACAGATAATATAGATTTTTTTTTTTTTTTACTAGTTTTGTTGTAAAGAGAAAATGAAAAACAAGGTTGTATCAGTTGAGGACTGTGAGTTGAGAAGGCTTTATTTTTAACAAAATATAATTTACTTATTTTTGCATGATAAAATAGATTGGATGATTACTAATATAATAATTAAAGGAGATAATTTCTAGAATATTATCCCTGAGAATGCTGGGTAAGATAGCATGAAGTACACATGAGGAGAGTTAGAACATAGAGAGATGCACAGAGCTTATTACCAGCATCCATCAAGATTATGCAACAATTCAACATATATTTTTCACTTTCCTTTCTGATCCTTTCTTAAATTTCACATTGGATTATTCCTTGTCCTTGGTAGCTTTGCTGGGTCCAGGTCAAATGCTACCAGATGGAAGCTATAGATTATTGGAAAGGTCTGTCTCCTCCTATCTCCACAGAATGGTGAGGATTTATCCTGAATAGGAACCTTCCCAGGACAAATGAAGTCTTTGCATTTGGTTATGCATTCCACACCATGAAAGCAAATAAGAAAAAAGTAAGCCTACTAAACAAGTGAATCACCATGAACACAACCTCAAATACAAATTTAAATTTTAGATCCATNTTTTGTCTACCACAATAAAGCACTCTTTTCATAGGAGAAAAGTATTAAAGAGATGTTGAATTTTCTGTGGCTTTAAAAGAGTGCTACCATTTGGGTGATAATAGTCACCAGAAAAGGTGGAGAATATTGACTCTCTTTTCACTGCAGTTGGAGAAGGAAATAGTAACCCACTCCAGTACTCCTGCCTGAAAAATTCCATGGATGGAGGAGGAGCCTGGTAGGCTACTGTCCATGGGTCACAAAGAGTCAGACATGACTGAGTGACTTCACTTTCACTGTAGTTATTAGAACCCATCTAAACCTCTCAGTGTTGGTCAGTTTCTGCCCCTAGTTGTCTGTGTGTGTGAACAAAAAGAACCTTCTGCTAGAGCCATGTGAGAGCCAACAGAAGCCAAGTGCAGATGAGGAACCGCTGCATAAAATGGAGGGGTCAGGGTCACCAAGGGTACCACCGCCAGTGTGGACAAGCCCTGCTGGAGAGAGGTGCAAGACTGTCTTCCACAGTCCCCAGTGGCGGTAAGCAAGGAACTGACCAGGCCCCAGTTCTATTTTTATAGAGCGTTAACCCTAAAGTTACTAGGCAATTTAAGTAGGAGAACCTCAAGAGAAATTTTGGCTTCCTTGCTGAGAAAATGTGTAGCAGTTCAGACAAACAGTTAAAGAGCAAAAAGATGTCTCATGTTTGAATAACAAGTTTGTTGAGCAATTCATTCCAATTAACTGAAGAGAAAGATGATAGGAAAATACTAAAGAGAGGAAGGAGAGCTTCCGAATGGAAGAAAGTGAACATGAAAAAGTGATTCATTTCTATTAATTTTGGTTTTTCTGGCCTATCCCTGGAGGTACAATAGTTAAGACTTCACCATTCAATGCAGGGGGTGCGAGTTCGATTCCTGGTCACAGAGCTAAGGTCCCACATTCCTGGCAGCCAAAACACACACACACAAAACACCCCCAAAAAATCAGAACATAAACAATGGAAGCAATATTGTAACTAATTAAATAAAGATTTTTTAAATAGTCCATCAAAAAAAATTTCTTAAAAAACATTTTTTTTTTCCCTTTAATCAATAACCCCGAGCCCTGCAGCAGTGCAAGCCAGGGAGGTTAGCTGGCCAGGACAGCAATTACTGAGAGAGGGATGGTTTTCTGTAATTCTCAAGTGATTCTACTTTAGAAATTCAGAGTCTAGAGAACAGAGCAGCATTTCTGCTCTATGTATTGAGTCACGGCAGGGGTAAGAGGATACCCTTCCAGTGTGTACTTAAAGCACTGTGGGGGTGTTTGATCTAACTTCTTACATAAACAGGATCTACATGTGAGAACACTTTCAAAGTGTGTACGTGGAGCTGCGCTAGAGACACAGCAGCAGGTGGGCAGCCAGCCAACCACTCACACGGGACTGGAACTGACAGCGTTCTGAAGGCTGTGGGGCTCCTCGCAACCTCCCCACTTGCTCAGCCCACTCAGACACAGACTTAATGAGGTGCCTCTCACCTGTGGGCTGCCCCTACGCAAACCCCAACTGCACATCTGATCTAATCTCCAGAAGCCTTTCATATAGAGAACACACTTGCTCAAACACCCCTCCCTCATGGGAAAATGGCATCTCTGCTGAACAGCACAATTTTCTCTTGGGAACTCACAAATCATCTGCTCTCACTAAAACGATGGAATCATGGACTCGTTAAGAAAGCCAGCTGCCATCTCTGTCTGTTCATCAGATCAACGGTTTGACTCAATGGGTCTGTGAGTCTTGTGACTACCCTGTTCTGCCCCAGGCCCTCATCTGCCCACGATGGACAACGATCTGAGTGTCCTTGGCCTCCTCAGTCCCTGAACTTTGCTGGTATGGGCTCCAAACTCCCAACTCTTACCTCTCCCTGGCATCCCGGGGTTTCCTGTTCCGCTGAGTAGATGCCCACCTCTCTCCCAGCAGCCTCTATCCTTATGATCGTTACTTTGCCCAGAACACGTTGCCCACTTGGCAGTGGGTCCTGGCTCCCACCAGAGCTAAGAGACCAGCCATTGGCAGCTGCAAATCTCACCACTGTGACTTCTACTTCCAAACTCTTGTCATTAATAATTTATTATCCCAGCAGCTCAGAGTCAATCCCCAAAGGAGGCCTGGTATCTTAATTCACCGAGTTCTTTACCGAAGAACCAGGAACATGTTTCCCAGCTTGCGGCCAGGATGCAGAGAGCAGCACCAGTTCTGAGATCAATTCCAAACTGATCTTCCTCGACACCCTTGGTAAATAGTGTCCCTTCGGGCTTCCTGTTGGCTCAATGGTAAAGAATCTGCCTACAGTGCAGGAGACCCAGGTTCAGTCCCTGGGTTGGGAAGATAGAAGGGAATGGCTCTCCACTTCTTTATTCTTGCCTAGGGAATTCAATGGATAGAGGAGCCTGGTGGGCTATAGTCCATGAGGTCGCAGAGTCGGACATGACTTAGTGATTAACGCTTAACACTTTACGTTGTCCCAGGCATTGTTCTAAGCCCTAGGGATGAACAGATGAATAGGACACTATCCTTGTCCTAAAAGAGTTCTTTGCTTCCGTGTTGCTCTTGCCTAAACTTGGTAGGCATTCACGTAAAAAAGCAGGCAACTTCTTGAGCAAGCATGGTGTTATAGGTGCTGTAGATTACAGCACAAAGTAAGGACAGTTCTTGGTAAACCATAATTGTTGGAAAGAACCAAGGAATTCCCCAGCTGGGATTAGGGGTAGCACCTTCTGAAGCCTTACTGTGGATTCTTTTGATTGAGTCTAAAAGAAAGGGAAAAACAGACTGTTCATTTGGTTATTTGGTTTTCCCTTCTAACAAGCTGCCAGATCATTACTTTCATGAAGCATTTGCTGTCCCAAGGCAACTACACTTTCTGTGGAGTAGTCTAGAAAGTGATCAATCTAACTGCAAACAAAATAAGAATCTCATGAAAAAAAGATAAAAAAAGCTGAAATAATCACATTGTATTAGCAAGCAAGTATATAACCTAAAATAACAAAAGTTGAAAGTAAGATCATTTATTAAGTTAAAAACATGCAAAAGATTTCAAGTAGTTTAGTCCTGACAATGCCCTGGGGTTCTTTGTTACAAAAAACACCTAGGTTCTTTAGAAATTTCCCAAGATCGACAACAGAAGCAAGAAGAAAACCTCACTTTTATCATTTATGCATATTATAAATCTGGGAAATACTAAAGGGTGAAATGGATATAAAACCTTTCACATCTCTTCCTTCCTCCCATCTTCTAAAGATATAGGTCTGTGGAAATAAGCATATTTGGAAGGATGTGGCTGTGGGTGGATTTGAGTAACCCTGAAGGTTGTTTGTTTTTCTGAAGGCATCTGGATATGCCAGTGTTTTCCTAAACATAATGAGACTCAAGAAGAGCTGATTCATGTGAATGCATGGCAAAAACCACAATATTGTAAAGTAATTAGCCTCCAATTAAAGTAAACTAATTTTAAAAATTTTAAAAAGAGTTATGAATATAGCTAGGGGGAAAGAGGGTGGTACTGATCAATACTGGCAAGACAAATAGATTTCTCAAGCCTATGAAATGTCCTTGAACTACTGATCTTTGGAATTCAGCTATAGGTCACCCCATCGTCCTACTTAGAACTTGTCTACTGCTACTAAATGATTCTCTCTAGACAATATGGGCTGTTAGGTCATATCTAAGCTTCCCCTATTACGGTTTCTGTGTTCCCTCACCACAGGTTTCTTCCATTTAATACAGAACACCCTACCTTCTATTATAAGATAAAGGTCAGAGTCAAAACCAAAGTTTCACAAAAACAATAACTGCCTTGTTCCCCACAACCTCTATCTACCCTATAACCTCCCCAAAGGGAAAAAAAAAATGCAAGAAGGGAGCTTGGTTTGAATGGAAATTGATTAAACTTTTTTTTCCAGTTTCAACACTATTAAAAAAAAAACTCTTAGTTTCTAGTGACCTTTTAAATACAGAATAATTAAATGCTGAAATTGAAAAACTTCAACTTATAGGTAAAAAACCTAAATTTAAAAGTCACCTAACAATGCTCCCAACTCTTATTTACGGGGCCATCCAAGACCCTGAAAATGCAAAGATTTCTTGCCTGCTACTGGTTTTGTCATACTTTGCCAGAGATGCTGATGCATTTTAAATAATGAAAGAACTATAGCCAGATACCCGGATCTATGCTGAACACAGTTCATATGTCACACACACACACACATACACAATCAGATTCTGTGGTCACGCCTAGGGATAAAATATTTTTTAACTACTCAAATAAAATAGCACAAGTACCTAAGCTTCTGAGGGAATTTTTCATCCATAGAACAGAGATAAGAAATAATGTCTATTTCCTAACTACTCTGCAGCCTGATTCTCCTTACTCTCAATTACCTGACTCTCACCACCTGTGGCAGGCAGTCTGTCAAGACTGGCTTGCTCATGCTAAATACCAACTTCCTATTTTTAGCTTTAAGCTAAATCACCACTAGAAATTGTCATGTGTAACAGAAGTTTAACGACAATTTAGGAGGGAGTCCAGCAAAGCTGGGAACCATGTAGAAATAAGAGTCACTCCTGTTCCAAAGTCCCTTGATCACATCCACTACATACCAAGGATTTCCTCAGCCCCCTACTGGATAGCCCCTCCATCTGTGTCCCCTCTCTCCCAGGCTACCCACAGATCAGGCTATCCCCTCACTTGGTTTTTCAGAGTAATTCACCTTTCCCTTTGTTTTCCCCTCTCTCCCCAGGACACTCACCAAAAAGGCCTCCAAGGTAATTTTTCCAAGATACTGTTTACCTAAGATAGACTTCTGCTATGCCAGGGAGGTTAGAGGTGGCTGTAGCTGGTTTTTGCTTTGACTGACATTCTTTTCCCTTTTTTTACCACACACATATACCCACAAGCATTAAAAATATGTGTGTGTATGTGCACGCGTATATATGTTAAACATATATTCAACTATTAAAGATATTGTCCTTGATAAGTAGAATTTAACAAGTGAAAGTTGCTCAGTTATGTCTGACTCTTTGTAACTCCATGGATAGTCCATGAAATTCTCCAGGCCAGAATACTGGATTTGGTAGCCTTCTGCTTCTCCAAGGGATCTTCCCAACCTAGGTCTCCCGCATTGTAGACAGATTCTTTACCAGCTGAGCCACAAGGGAAGCCCATGAATACTGGAGTAGATGGTCTATCCTTTCTCCAGTGGATCTTCCTGACCCAGGAATCGAACCAGGGTCTCCTGCACTGCAAGTGGATTCTTTACAAAATGAGCTATTAGGGAAGAGAATTTAACAAAGTTGGGAGCTTTTCTTTTCCTATAGCGTGTGTATGTGTATATTGAGTAAGGCTATTTTTAATGATTAGGTCCTATTTTACAATTAAATAAGGAAAAACTTTGTTAATAGAAACCAAAATCTTAAGGGTAATCCTTCTTCGGTTTCCCCACATCCTATCCATCTGTAAGGCCACCTCCAAAATGTTACACCTCATCCACTTCTTTCTCCACTGACACTCTAGTTTGCAACCCACCACTTCTAACCCAGATACCACAGTAGTCTCCTAATATATCTCCATGGTTTCACTCTTACAATTCATTCTCTGAATAGCAGAGAGGTTTTTAAAGCATGCCATGACACCTCCCTGCTTAAAATTTTTTGAAGCAAAGAACCTCTTCCCAAAGCATTGCAGGACCTAGTGGTTGCCTCCTCTCTACCCTCACCTCCAGCCACGCTCTGTCTTGTTCACTGTGCTCTAAGCATGTTAGTTGGAGCACAAAATTCATTCCTTGCTTAACCTGCTTCTTGGGGCTGGTTTCTTCCCTACCTGTCTTAGCTTCAATGGCACCTCCTTAGCAGGCCCTCCCAAAGCACACTATCTGAAATAAGTCATGACGTTATTCTCTATCGAGGTACTAATAACAACCTCTAACCTACTTGATTACTCATTTATCTATATCTCCAATGGGAGGTAAGTCCCCTGGGGCAAAGACCACATTTGTTTTGTTCTCTGTTGTATCCTCTACAGACTAATATAACACGTGGCTAAGAGCCAAGTATGGATGAATAAATGAATGAATCACCTTCTCTTTGGAAGCTATGCTGGGAACTTCACATATAGGCATAAAAATGTGACTTGAACTTTTCAGGATCTTACCCTCAAACAGGAGGAATAAGACTTGTGAGTAAATAATGACAAAATGTTATAAGAACTCAGAAGAGGAAAACGTACTTTTAATAGTTAAGATAATCAAAGGCTTTGTAGATGAGTAGGAAGTTGAGATGATGGATACTGAGGGATGCGTAAGATCTCAAAAGATGGAAATTTCAATATTCCACCTAGAATGAGGAAAGATACAAATGCATAAAATACAAAACACACCTGGGAGATGATATGGAGCTGTTTTACTAGAGGAGGTTTATGTAGTGTGGATTAAGAGGGGAAAGGAAGACTGGGGTCAGATTTTTAAAAATCATGAATACAAGAATAGAAAGTTTAAACTTTCAGTTTTTCAAAAGAATAATGAAATGATCAAAGTAAATTTAAGCCAAGGGAATCTTGCAGTGGCGTATGAGACCAATTAGAAGGTATGTCATTTATTAGGGCTTCCCAGGTGGCGCTAGTGGTAAAGAACTTGCCTGCCAATGCAGACGCTAGAGAAACAGGTTTGATCCCTGGGTCAAAAAGATCCTCTGGAGAAGGGAAAGGCTACCCACACCAGTATTCTAGCCTGGAGTATTCCACGGACAGAGGAGCCTGATGGGTTATGTTTCATGGAATTGCAGAAAGTTGGACGTGACTGAAGTGACTACACACATGCCATAAAAGGGTATCACATACTGAATGGATTTCACAACAGAAATTTGTTTCTTCAGAGTTGTAGAGGCTCAGAGTCCAAGGTCAAGGCTTTGGTAGGTTTGGCTGCCTTCCTGCTGTGTCCTCTTATGGTTGCTCTCTGTGCAGACAAGGGATGGGCACTCTCTGTGTGTTCTGCTGCTGCTGCTCAGTCGCTTCATTCATGTCCGACTCTGTGCGACCCCATAGACGGCAGCCCACTAGGCTCCCCCATCCCTGGGATTCTCCAGGCAAGAATACTGGAGTGGGTTGCCATTTCCTTCTCCAATGCATGAAAGGGAAAAGGGAAAGTAAAGTTGCTCAGTCGTGCCTGACTCTTAGCGACCCCCATGGACTGCAGCCTACCAGACTCCTCCGTCCATGGGATTTTTTCCAGGCAAGAGTACTGGAGTGGGGTGCCATTGCCTTCTCCCTGTGTGTTCTAATCTCCTCTAATTAGGACATCAGTCCCACTAGATCGAGGTCCACCCTAATGAAATCATTTTAACTTAGTCACTTCCTTAAAGGCCTTGTTTCCAAAGGCAGTCACATTCTTAGGTGCTGAGTATTAGGACCTCAACATACAAATTTTAAGGGGAAAATAATTATCCATGAAGTGAAGTGAAAGTCACTCAATCGTGTCCCACTCTTTGTGAGCCCATGGACTGTATATAGGCCATGGAATTCTCCAGGCTAGAATACTGGAGTGAGTAGCATTCCCTCCTCCAGGGAATCTTCCCAACCCAGGGATCGAACCCAGGTCTCCCACATTGCAGGCAGATTCTTTACCAGCTGAGCCACAAGGAATTAATTGTCCATAGCAGAAGGTAAGGGAGAGGGGATAATATGGGGCATTGAATGTCAAGATGTCTCATCTTTCCTTTCTTAATGTCATGAGGACCCCTCCCCTTCTTCCCTTGTTGGTCATGAGGAAATTTTGGAGAGGTCTTGGATATATTCAAGTAGAAAAGAAACCCTATAAATTTTTTTGTATAAAAGAAAAGTTTTTTTTAATTTTACCCTTAAATTTCTTTTTAATTGGAAGATAGTTGCTTTATAATGTGCTGATTTCTGCCATACAACAACGTTAATCAGCCTTCAGTATGGTTGTCACAGAGCACCTATAATTTTGATGTAAAGAAATTAAAGATGATGGTTTCTGATTAGTAAACATTCTCCTGCTTCCCTCATACAATGAAATTCTTACAAAAGTTGAAGTCAAACTTTTAAATTCTAAATCTTCATATGAAGTCCCTGAGGGAAAAAAACTTTCCATGGCCTAGTATCAGGAATGGTTACTTTCCTCTTACTTTCCTACCACGGATTGACTGTTACCTAGGGAATCCTATAAATTTTGTAAACAATCGTGTTCACTTTTCTGGTTAGTTCCTAGACAGGCCCAACTCCAACAATTGTAGTGAACTTCATAGCATAAATGTTACGTTCTAAGTTCACTCCTGGATTCATCTAGTATCCCCCCCACTTTTCCCCAATGTCTCATTTGTCTTACGCGTTTACATTTTTTTCATTCTGTAAGATTTCTAAAGTAGTCTTTGGTTTTAAAATAAGCATGGATTTTTTTTTTAAGGCAAAAATCTGACATTAAATTTAGCAATTTTATTTCATAATGGAAGTCTTGCAAATTTTGGTTCTCACTAGATGTTTGTCCATAGCCATAAAACTAACAGTAAATTGGTAGGAACAAAGTGGGAGAGAGGAAAAAAATGAAGATTCTCTTATTCTGGGAACCTGTGTCTAAGAGTCAGATTCTTTCCCACTCCTCAGAGCAGCTGGTTTCTGTAGTCTCCAATGATCCCCAGCTACTGACCCCAATCATGCTATAAATCTCCTCTCTTCACTGTCCCTCACTATCAAGCCTGTGTTCATTTATCTGGATTCCTTTAGACAACAAGTCTCTCTCTTGATCAGAGTCTGGGGCCCAAACCTGGGTAGTGCTTTGGGCCCAAACTTGGGCGATGTACCAGCGAATACTACAAAAGCACCAGCTAACATGTGACTGTACCTAACCTATAGACACACCCTAATATTGGCATCTGTTTTACTATTATATCTTGTCTCTCCAAGTAGATCATCAATCTGAAGGAAGACATTATCTTCCTTTTTGTGAGCCCCTCAACTATATCACAATGCTAAGTACATAGTAGTTCATCACTAAACACTTGTTAGTATAAATGAATTCAGTGCCTCTAAAAAGGGTAGAAATAGCAACAGCTAAAGGGGAAAGGGAAGCTGCGGGTCCAAGACTCAGTTAACTGTGTCTGGGGGCTTTTCCAAGAGACCAGAACAGAGCACGTGGGGCTGACCACAGGACACTTAAAAGAGAGGAATTGCTTGGGAGGAAGGAAGGGAGTTATCACTTTCAATGGTATTTGGAGAAATATTCGGCCTCAGATGAGGAAAACTGGAAGTCAAAAAGAGTTATGGGCTATAAAGGTAGAGAGAATATACAGCAAAAATAAAAAGGATGGGGAGAAGACACACATTAACTGAGCACCAGAGCCAGAAAGTGAAGTGCTCAGTCGTGCCTGACTCTTTGCAACCCCATGGACAGTAGCCTGCACCGGGTCCTCTGTCCATGGGATTTTCAAGGCAAGAGTACTGGAGTGGGTTGCCATTTCCTTCTCCAGGGAATCTTCCCAACCCAGGGATCAAACCCAGGTCTCTCATATTGTAGACAGACACTTTACCGTCTGAGCCACCAGGGACTACCGGAGCCAGGCACAATGCTAAATGTTCTACACATACTAGTTAATCTTCTCAACTAACTGTGGGGCAAGCACAGAAGGAAACAGGCTATAAGAAGATAACAACTTCCCTAAAGTCACATAGCTTGTGATTTACAGATCAGAGAGCTGAGCTCAACCTATCTGATAAGAAAGCCCAAGCTATCACACATTTGACAATAAACATGAGGGGTTCCGACTGAGAGGTAAATGGTGGGTGATCAATAAATCAAGAGAGAAAGAAATTAAAAGAATGGAATGAGAGCAAGGCAGAAGTTTCAGGCTAAAAAGTCATGAGCACCAGGCCTGTGGGAGAATATACATGTCCCACTAGTATGGGTTTACTTCTTAAAGGACACCAATTACCCCTTCATTGTATTCTATGAAATTTGACATTTACATGTTCCTCTGAGTCCCTGTGATAATTCATTTTACTATGATATCATAGTTAAGAGAATTTAACTTTTCTTACTAAACTAAAATCTCCCTGTCTTCCTCTTTCATAACATTGTAACTTGACACTCCCAGAAAACCAAGAAAACTGCTTATTTGTGTAACACCTAGTTTTAAAAAGACAACGCCTTAAGCAATTGCATAGACAAGCCACAGATGGGAAGAAAATGTTTTCAAAACAAGTATCTGGCAAAGGAATTATATCCATAATTTATAAAGAACTCTTAAAACTCAACAATAAGAAAATAAATTTTCGATTAATTAATTACTAAACACTTTGGGATTCCATTTAAAAGTGGGCAGAAGCTCTGAACAAACATTTTACTAAAGGAGATATATGGATGGTAAATAAGTATATGGAAATATGTTCAGCATCACATGTCATTAGAAAATTGCAAATCAAAGCAACAGTGAGGTACCACCAACACAATAATTCTAATGGTGAAAATCCAAATCCAACATCAAATGCCAATTAGGATGTGGAGCAACAAGAACTCTCGTTCATTGCTGAAGTGAATACAGCTTGTCAGTTTCCTGCAAAACTAAACAGTCTTACCATACAATCCAGAAATTGTGCTTCTTGGTATTTATTCAAATGAATTGAAAACTTATGTTCACCCCAAAACCGACACATGAACATTTATAGCAGTTTTACTCATAAGTGCCAAATATTAGAAACAGCCAAGATGTCCATCAATAAGTGAATAGATTAAGGTATGGTACATTCATAAAATAAATGGAAATGAGCTACTAAGTCATGGAAAGATCTTAGCATACTGCTAAGTCAAAGAAGCCAGTCTGAAAAGACTACATACTATATGATTCCAACAACATGACATTTGAGAAAAATGCAAAACTATAGAGACAGTAAAAATACAGTCTCTACTGTGTTGTCCATTCTCCCTAAATTCCAAGCTGCCAAGAATTCAGAGAGGAAGGAGAGATGACTAGGCAGAACACAGGGAAATTTTAAGATAATAGAACCATTCAATACAATACCATTAGGTGGATATAGGACATTTTGCATTTGTCCATAGAACTGGACAACACAAATAGGGAACCCTAACGTGAACTGTTGACTTTAATTAATAGTGATATATCAATACAGGTTTAGAGGGCTTCCCTTGTGGCTCAGAAAGTAAAGCATCTGCCTACACTGAGGGAGACCCGGGTTTGATCCCTGAGTCAGGAAGTTCCTCTGAAGAAGGAAATGGCAACCCACTCCAGTATTCTTGCCTGGAAAATCCCATGGATGGAGGACCCTGGTAGGCTACGATCCATGGGGTCGCAAAGAGTCGGACATGACTGAGCGAATTCACTTCACTTCACTTCAATAGTGATAATCAATATGGGTTTACCAGTTGCAGCAAATCCACCACAGCAATGCAAGATGTGAAGAACAAGGGAAATTCTGCATGTGAGTGAATGTGAGAAGAGGGAACAGTATGGAAACTCTCCATTTTTATGTAAACCTCTTTAATTATACTAAAAACAAAGTCTATTAATTTAAAAAGGAAAAGAAAAATGATACTTAAATATGTTTTTCTACTAGGCTCAGGAGCTAAGTAAGGGCATGAAAATTGAAGCTGTAAATTTGTATATATGGACATTCTGGTAAACTTTGGCATATTTCAATTTTCCTTTGTCTTTTGAGGTTGTTTTACATTTGAAACAATCCTTAATGCTATTTGTTGCTTTAAAATGCTGCTCATGATGAATGCATCCTTTTTTATACACAGTGAACCTACCAAAATTAACTTCTGTCTTATTCCAGACTAGTAGAAATTTTAGTGCTTCAAGTAGTTTTATGGGTCCTTTGTAGCTCAGGTGGTAAAGAATCTGCCTGCAATGCAGGAGACCCAGGTTCAATCCCTGGGTCGGGAAGTTCCCCTGAAGAAGGGAATAGCAACCCACTCCAGTATTTTTGCCTGGAGAATTCCATGGACAAAGGAGTCTGGCAGGCTACAGTCGGTGGGATTAGAAAGAGTCAGACACAGCTGAGCAACTGTCACTTCAATTCACTTAAAGTAGTTTTAAGACAGAAATCACATTCTGTTTCACAGTCATGTGAATTGTTCTTCTCTGAAGAGAATTCATTTTGTTCTTAAGAGAGAAATACCATTTCTGAAAAGCATCTCATTTCAGCCTCATCCATCAAATGTGTCATTAAGGTTCGGGAACTAATTACCTTTGTAGTACCAAGATAAACAAAAATGAAAAAAATGAACAGTGATCACGTATCTCTATTAGAAATAAAGTAAATTTGAGACAAATTTCATACACCCTTTCCTAAGACACACAGAAAGAATAAAACTCTAATATACCTGCTGGAGAATTATCATTGGCTTGTTATGACTTTATGTGGTTTCATAAAAGGCAAGAAAGAGTCATTGTGTTGCAGCGTTTGTAAAAACGGGGAAGAAAGAAGAGGAAGCAACAGAACTCCTGGAAAGCTACGACTCAAGTGCGGAGTGAAACTCAAGGGGTGCTGGGACGCTGGGGAAATTCCTCCAAGTTTGGAAAGCAAAAAACTGAGAGGACACCAGATTTCAAATCCATGGGTTACAGCACACTGAAGTCAGAAGCTTAAGTTAGAAACAGAAAAGAGTGCCGGTATAGGACAAAAATATTTGTGTTCAAGAGGCTTGTCCTTTACAATTCACTTCTTTGGACAGTTTTCCACCAATGGTAGATGCTTACTTCCTGGTTCACAGTAATGTTCTCAGTTGTATGTAGTTACATGATACGGAAGGAGAGATTGCAATTCAACATTCCATTGAGACTTAAAGCTCTGTGAAACCATTTGAATGGAGACGGTCAATCCCTTTTATAGCTTGAATCCATTCTAGCAGTTCCCAGTGAGATGATCAACTCCTCTCTGAAACCAACAATCCAACTAAGCAAAAGATCAAGAGCTCCACCCTAAGAATCACAATCCTCTGCATCATTCCTGTGAACAGGAAGAGCTAGATAACAACTGGCTCTCCTCAGCCTTATACCAATGCCCTTGACTCAGCTCCTGGGCTTCCCAGGTGGCACCGTGGAAAGAACCCACCTGCCAGTGCAGGAGATGCATGAGACTCGGGTTCGATCTCTGTGTCAGGAAGATCCCCTGGAGGAGGAAATGGCAACCCATGCCAGTAATTTTGCCTGGAAAAATTCCATGGACAGAGGAGCCTGAGAGGCTACAATCAACAGGGTCACAGAGAGTTGGACACAACTGAGCAGGCCCACACATGCTGACTCTGCTCCTACATCCCCATCAGGTAGCCAGTCTATCCGCCTCCCACTTGGATCTCCGGGTACTCAAGTTTCTCCACTTTTTCCTCCTCAGACCCCTCTCTCCTCTACAGGACTCAATGCTATATTCTAACCAGCTGACTAGGATCTACTGGATGTCTAGGTACTGCCAGGCATCACTTCCAAATTCTTTGTGTTCATTTTGAAATAAGGAGATGTGAAATAATCAAGGGCAGAGAAAAGTTAGTCAATACATACTTATATTTTAAAGATATTTATTTATTCATTTGTTTGGCTGTGCCAGGTCCCAGCTGTAGCACATGGGGTATTTTAGTTGCACTATGTGAACTCCTAGCATGCAGAATCCAGTTCCCTGGCCAGGGATCAAACCCTGGCCCCAAGCCCTGGGAGTGCAGAGTCTTAGCCACTGGATCACCAGGGAAGTCCCCTCAATAAATATTAAGCAGCAAACTGGGAAGAAGTAAAATGGAGAATGCAAGGGCTACAAAATAATCTAAACTGATAGTTCTCAAAATGGAAAAGCATCAGAATCACTTTGAAAACATCTCTCAATATTTTCAGACATCATCCCAGACTTGGTGAATAAAAGTGGCAGATAGTGGAGAGAGGAGTGTAATTTTTAAAAAGTTCCACAAGTGATTGATTTGCAACTGTATTTAAATGCAGATAGAATATGTAGCTGAGCCAAAGCATTTATTTTTGCACCTATTTTATGTTCATTTGGAAATAGGTGTGAAACAAAGAAATAAAAGCTATTAAATGCATATGATGTAATGAAGTATCATTTCTGTGCAGTTTCTAATTGAACACATTTTCTTTTTGTCTCAGAAAAACAGTGCTTCTAAATCTTTCTTTAAAAAAAAAAATATATAAGAATACGTTAAGAAATACATTAAGAAATCAGTTCACGGGATTGGGAGCTTGTGTACACCTGTGGTGGATTCATGTCGATGTATGGCAAACCCAATAGAGTATTNCATCCTAAAAGAGATCACTCCTGGGTGTTCATTGGAAGGACTGATGCTGAAGCTGAAACTCCAATACTTTGGCCACCTGATGCAAAGAGCTGATTCATTTGAAAAGATCCTGATGCTGGGAAAGATTGAGGGCAGGAGGAGAAGGGGACAACAGAGGATGAGATGGTTGAAAGGCATCACCGACTCAATGGACATGAGTTTGGGTGGACTCCGGCAGTTGGTGATGGATAGGGAGGCCTGGCGTGCTGCAGTTCATGAGGTTTCAAAGAGTCGGACATGACTGAATGACTGAACTGAACTGAAGACATAAACTCTTCATGGAGAGCTCACAGCTTATTGTAGTGCTCCTATTCTTGTATTGACCAAAAATTATGTAAAAATTTCAAATGTTATTGTGATTAAATGGAAACTGATACCTAGCCTCCCATAATGAGATTTTTCAGAATCATAAATAAATCAACACAGTTTGCTTTGAAATGACAATTTTGCACATAATGTATCTGCCTGTGTCATGTATTTATGAATACTTGTGTGTACCACAATAATTATCACATTTAAATATTCTTAGAAAATTTGCTTTGTAGGATATCTTTAGTGCCTAGCACAGTGCCTGGCACAAAGTAAGAGCACATTTTATNTATGGCAAACCCAATAGAGTATTGTAAAGTCAAATTAAAAAATAAATTAATTAAAAAAAAAAAGAAATCAGTTCACCCAAGCACACAGAGAAATTTCAAGTTAATTCTATAGTTAAGCTACCATTAACTCTTCGTTTAAAATTTTATTGCTCTAATATTTCTGGCATTCAGAAGTACAAAACAGCCAACAATCAACTTTTTTCAGGGTATTAGTCCAAGTATTAACTGTCTCATACAATGAACACACACGTTGGAATAGAAGGTTTGGAAATTGAACTAAATCTGGATTGATCCCCTGGAAGTTTAGTTTTGTCAGTAGACTTTTTCCTCCTAAAAATGAAATGTCTCCAGAAATGAGTTAATTGATAATTCTTTTAAGTTGTATACTTATTCATAAGAATTTACTGCCAATGAACTTCAGAATAAAGCTGCCATATATATGTGACGCATGAGGGTGGGTAGAAGTCAGTTGGCACAGGGTCTCTAGGGGCCGTCCCCCATAGATGTTTTGACACCCTATTAAACATTCTGAAAATCCCATAGGGCTTTAAGCCTCCTATATGGTCTGATCCTAGTCAGAGGTGGGTTTACTGGCATCACCCAGACAAAAAAGTCAGGTTCTGTGTGGGCGTAGGGGTAATTGACAAGTATTACTGAAGACTTGGGGGGCTGAGTAGTTAAAGCTGTGGTTTAACTAACAATTTCAGTTTTGAGTTGTTGGGGGCCCCATAAGAGCTAGAAAAGACTATATTTGGGGGAGAGAATCTGCGAGGCATCAGTTCTAAAGACCTCTCACCAGAACCCTCAGATAACCTACAAGCAGGAAATGCTCTATTAGAAATGGGTAGTGGCTCAGAGTCACTGGCCAATTTCTTAAAGGCCACATTTTAAGAGTTGGAGTTAGGCTTCTCGAACATTTCCTAATTATCAATCTAAGTTTTCTTTTCCCTCACGACTAATAAAGGTAACCAGAAAAATAGTCTGTGCAACTTCTAACACTTATTTCTTGGAGCACATCGAGTTTTTAATTTATAAGCACAAATAATCTATCTGTCAGACTTTTATTCAATTCTCTAAGACCCTACTTAGATTTCACCCACAGTCTAAAGCTTCCTCTGGCTAACTCCAGTAGCCAGGCGGTTGAATTATTTATGTATAGCTTCATTATTGAAAAACACATTGTATTACACAGGAACATATATCTATCTCCTTGAGGCAAAAGTCATGTTTTATTCATACAATCTCTCTCTTCCTTTGTTGGTTCTAAACTCAGTATTGCTTGAGAAAAATGAGATAGAAAAAGGGAACAAGGAGGGGAGGAAGAAAAATGAAGCAAAAAGAAATTATTTCTTTATCTTATATTCAAATAATTATTTCGACATAACAAAAGTTCAGTTCATTTTGTGCTCACACAAATAGTTACTGGAATGGATCAAAACACAGTTTCACACAGTATAGGATAAAGAGTAGGTCAACTTTTCTTCCCTTGAGGCCATACCTAAGTAGTAGTTTATGTCTTAGAAACACCTCAGATCACCATATCTGATAACTCTGTGATTCTCTCCTTAGGTCTTTCTAGCCTAAAAGCCCCAAGGATGGGCATCTGAGTGAATAGGAGTACAAAACTCTACAGGTAGCACTTGCTCAATGAACACTTACTAAAGTCACATAGGAATGCCTTGAAGAAAGAGACAATTATGCTGAAGGGAGTTCTATTTTCTTCTGAGTTAAAAAAAAAAAAAAGTACAGCCAACTGGTCTAGAATGACTGAAGGTAAGCCTGGACTCAAGCTCCTCAAATCAGAGCTTTGGGCTGGTGCTCTTCTAAGGAGAAATGAACGCAGTGAATAAACAGCTGGTTTTAGCAGAACTGAATAAAAATAGTGTTGGAAGAGAGTGATCTTCAAAAGTTACTTTACTTTATGGACTTGTGTCTGTGCTTCTGAAGAACAACTAGATACAAATTCAGAATCTCAGACCTCTAGCTCTGTTGTTGACAGAAAATAAATGGCCAACTTTAATCAAGCCATTTCCATTTTCTGTGCTTCTGTTTCCTCATCTCTTCAAGGATAATAATCTCTGCTGTATCTCAGTGTTGTTGTGATTCCAAACAAGTATATGATCTGATTCACAACAGTATCTTCTAAAAGTCTAACCACAGTTCTTGGTACACAGACAATCCCCCCAAAAGTGTTTACGGAATAAACGGAGTGGAGTGGGTCAGAATGAATTTTCTTCATTCATTTTCTGAGTTCAAAGCATCTTTGTTTTTCTTGGAGGTAGATGCTTTGATCAATGAGATGAAAAATATTCAGCAATACCTATTAGTTTTTCAAAGCTCAAGTCACTGGGAAAACTTATTTATTGTTGTTATTGTTACTATTTTTACCCAGCAGATATTTCAAAGGGTTTTTCCCAATGCCACATTTTCACATTTTGTTTTTATTTCCATATTTCATGATGAAATAAAGACGGCAGGAAGCAGACGAACATAACAGTGTCCAGTCTGTAAGTCATTTCCAGTTCTAATTTTTTCCTTTCAGGGGGTCATTGAACTGTAACATGGGGCATTGGAGCAAAAGCATCACAGATGTAGATATAAAGATCCAAGTAAGTAATAGATATTTGGGTTACTAACAGGACAAGCAACACAATTAATATTGTCATAATAGACTCATACTGGACACATACAAAGTACAAGCTCATTTAACACAATTGTCAAGCAAGAAATAATAGACAACTTGAAGGCAGAGAAGCTGAAGGTAGGCCAATGGGAGATCGAAAGAAATCCTCTGATAAATCAAGGACCATGATAGTAGTATAATGATGACAGAAAATCATCAAGACTGTCTAGAAAGAAGTTAATTTCCTTTCCTCAGAGAGGGTTAGGTGGACAACCACTACTGTAAAACCCATGTCCTCTCAGAGGACAATATTAGAGCATCACTACCCAGTCAACCCAGAATAGCATCCAGCTCCCAGAGTGGAACCACAGGAGACTGCACCATAGCATTTGGCTGATATGACTGGGAAAACAAATGGAGTACAATGACAGCAGAGGAGCTGAGCGGGAGTTCTCCCAGACAGAAGTGCCAAGAATCAATGATCTGTACTGTGGCTGGGATCTGTTGCTTCATTTTTCAGTTATTTCCATGAGTGCTTGGGGGAAAAAATAATGTTCCACTCATTACAGACAAAAAAGCTACCCACATAGAGGAATACATACAGATGTTTCACAAAAGGGGATCACATACACACAAAGCTGAATTAGGTACAAATCAAGGCGCTCACAGTCTAAAATAGGAATTCTTAACCCGGAGTCTATAAACAGAATAAAGGGAAATAAATCCATGAAATTGAACTGAAAATATATACACTATTATTTCCTCTAATTTCTAACTAAAAATTTTCATTTCCTTCAATTAAGAATGTAGGCAATAAACTAACCCCAGTAGTATTAGTAGTAATTGTGACCTTGTCTCCTATTGAAATTAAGTATTTTCATCTTCTTTATAATCCTTACAGATATTGTAAACTACTAGCAGATACCCAAGATACACTTATGCTCATCACTCCTGAAGCTGCAATATTAGAGTCACCAGTTAAGTTTATCTAATGCATTAATAAAGAAGCATATATGTTGCTATACATCCCACACATGGATTTTTTAACATTTTGATAACTATATTTCAATATAATCGGCTTCCTTTATAAGCCTGCATACTTTATCTTACAGATTTTAAAATATTCTGAGAAGTGGTTCATAGACTTCATTTGATGGCCAAATGGTTCATGTTACAGAAGATTAAGGACTCCTGGTATGAAGAGAAGTCAGACATGCACAGAGCTCCTGTGTCAGTCTGACATAAGTGTAGCAACTGTCTTTTGATGGAAGTTTGTTTTCTAACCTTCTTGTTGCTTCTCTGAAGCAATTGCCTTCCAATAAGTCCCTTTCCTGATGATGTAATCTGGAGCTTATATCTATTAAGTGCAACCAAGAATCAGGTAGCACTGTATTTAATATTTATATATTATGATTTTTAAAGTACATTTTAAGGAAAATGCATAAATAGCTATCACATGCTAAATCTTCTAAAATGTTAACATTTAATAAGTCTCCTTATTGAATCTAATCTGCCCTAATAGATGCTACCCCCTACCTCATAGCAACTATCAAATGACAGGCCTAATACCTAAAAAGAATTGAATGTCATATTGCCTTGAAAATTCAGCCCCCATGAAGTGGCCACTGTATTTGTATATTTATAGATACAAACTGTTTAGAATGCCTCATCTTTCTCCACTATAGGCCTTTTCTCATAACTCTCTTACTATCACCCAAACAACTTAACAAGGCCATAGGTAATAGTTGATGGATCAGTGATGCAGAATTCAAGAATAATTCCATTTGCTCTTTTCTTCAACTAAAAAGGATTTACTTACTGAGGAAAGAAATGCAACCTCCTTGATGTGGCACTCCCATAACCTGGATACTCAAGAGCAAAGTTAAACTGAGAATCTAGAACAGACATTGGGATGTTCTGGATGCCCACTGGGATCTGGTGGGAGTGTCTGGAGCACAGTGATAAGAAGTGTCTTGAGGCTACGTCTTGGCTCAGTGTGAAAGAACACTGCAATTAAAGAACAATGCTTATCAAGGGCCCAAAAGCAGTGACATGACTGCTTCATAGCTTCCTCCTGGCTTTACATACTTTCATGAAAGATTAACCAAATGGAACCACAAAGAAGAAAGTCCTTCTTTTGTTTATTGGCTCTTTACAAGTTCAACTTCGATTCTCAACAGGTATGCCATGATTTCTTAGGACCTTTATGAGTGGTCCAGTATCATGAGCTTGTTGGCAGACACAAGAATTAAAGATGTAATAATAGCAAATAATCCTCTTGGAAATTCTCCCCATCGTATACCATCGTATAAATTTATTTGAGTCCATCTATAGAGCCTGGGCTCTTTAGCCATTGGCATCACTCCAATGGAAGAGTGAGAATAAAGAAAGATTTCAAACATTGGCAAATACTTGAAGATTCAAAACCAAATTCCTCTTCCTAGTTCAACTGGCTTACAGCAACGACACATACCACTCCCAGAAACTAGTGACTACCTGCAGTGGTAAACACTCTGGCGCTGGTGGCCTCTGGTGTTTCTTCTTTCTAGTCATATAGTCCTTCTCAGCAAGGGTCACTCTTACTCCCAAGAGGAAAGTCAGCATGATTCACTTTCAGAAACTGAAAGTATACCATGTCCACATGAGCAGTGCTGCTTACTGCATAACCACAAAACCACATCAGAAGAAGGAGTCAGCTGCTTAGGAAGAAGAGGCAGTGGCCTGAACAAACTCATTCCCCATTCCAGACAGCCAGGCTTCTGGAGGACCACAGTTTCCTTTACTCAGATACGGAACAGCAGGCAAATGTCAGCAACAAACACAGCCAGGGTCCTTGGCTTCTGGTCACTGAACACAGAGAAATGAGGGCCTTCCCAAGGCCCCATTGTGAAGCAGGGAGGTTTTGGTCTCATCTTTCTTTCCATTTCCTGGGGCTTGTTCCTCTCCAATTCTATCCTCTTCCCAAACACCCAGCACTCTCTTACCAAACCTTGTGTTAGGGGATGTGGAGGGAGGATTTAAGGAAACAAGGCCTTGGTCTGGGTGGGATACTGTCAGGATTCTATGACTGTGTATCCTGATAATTCTTACCTAGAAGGTATGAGGAATGTGTGCTGCATGTCAGTCACTCAGTTATGTCCGATGCTTTGCAACCTCATGGGTGTAGCCTGCCAAGCTCTTCTGTCCATGCAATTTTTCCCAGTAACAATACTGGAGTAGGTTTCCATTTCCTTGCCCAGGGGATCTTCCTGATCCAGGGATCAAACTGAGGCCTCCTGCATTGCAGGCAGACTTTTACTGTCTGAGCCACCAGAGAAGAAGGTATGAGGAATGAAACATGGCCAGACTTTAATCAGCAAAAAAATATAACTCACTCACTCATATTCATCAGATTATTGGCATGTTTGGTCATTTTTGTGCTCACTTTTGACCATGTTCTCATTTGTATTGATGTTCAGACCTGAGTAATGAGTATTTTTTTTTTTCATCTTGCCTACTGTGGTTGCAGACTGGCCTTGTCAGATATTGGCATTATATGAAATTGTTTCTGTTCAACCAGAGAACACCACAGCCTAGCCAAGAAAAAGAGTACAGGGCCAGCTCCAGTAATACCAAGGACTACCTGATAGGCCCTCAGACTAGGACCACAGCCTTGTCTAACTCAGTGAAACCAAGCCATGCCTGTGGGGCAACCCAAGACAGGCGGGTCATGGTGGAGAGGGCTGACAGAACGTGGTCTACTGGAGAAGGGAATGGCAAGCCACTTCAGCATTCTTGCCTTAAGAACCCCATGGACAGTATGAAAAGGCAAAATGATGGGATGCCAAAAGAGGAACTCCCCAGGTCATTAGGTGCCCAAAATGCTACTAGAGATCAGTGGAGAAATAACTCCAAAAAGAATGAAGGGATGGAGCCAANCCCTCCACTTTTGGTTTAAAACTATGGGTTTCCACTCCCTTCCTTGAGACAATTCACTCTTTCAAAGTGGCATAAACTAATCAAAGAATTGATCTCAGCTAATAGGAGTTAAACTTTTGTCCAAAGGGGTTGGAGGGATGTCCTGTACTTACATTATAACAGTGATCTTTCAGAGACAAAAGCTGACCCAGATGAGCCATAATGTTGAGCCTGGGCTGTACTGTGGAACAGAACACCTTCAGGACTTCACCAGGTAAACTAGACAGACAACTGGTTCTTCGTCCAACATATAGATCAGGCCCTGAATTTCATACCCACAATTGAACTTCCACATACTGACTCAGTGAGGTACCCTCTTATCACTCCCATGTTGATTTCTCCAAGCATCTCTCCCCTCACAGAGAATCTCCTCTCATCCACCTGACATTTCTCTGCTAGTTTTTATATGGAGATGGTATTTTTGAACTCATATTGGAGCTTGACTTGCCAGATCTAATGAGTTGCTTTCAGAATGAGGACTGCCCTGAATAAGCCAACCCTTCTCTTTTCTCATTTACTTTACTCTTTTTTATTCAAGTACGGTTGACTTACAATGTTGTATTAATTTCTGCTGTACATCAAAGTGACTTAGTTATGTGTGCGTGCACATACACACATATATATCCTTTTTCATATTCTTTTCCATCATATGGAAAGGATACTTAATACAGTTCCTCATGTTATACAGTAGGACCTTATTATTTATCCATTCTATATGTGATAGTTTGCATCTGCTAACTCTGTTGCAATATTCATATCAGATGAAATAGACTTGAAAACAAAGGCCATAAAGAAAAAGAAGGACACTATATAAGGAGAAAAAAAATCAACACAAGGGACTTCCCTGGTGGTTCAGTGGTTAAGACTCCATGCTTCCAATGCAGGGGACCCAGGGTTTGATCCCCGGTCAAGGAACTAGGTCCCATGTGCCACAACTAAGAGTTTACATGCCAAAACTAAAGACCCTACACACTTCAACAAAGATCCTATGTGCTGCAACTTAGACCCAGGGCAGACAAATAAATACTTTTAATTTTAAAAAAAAAGTCAAAGCAAGAAGAGGATTTTATACTCATCAACATATAGGCACCCAAATACATAAATAGAAATAGACACAAAGGGAGAAACTGACAGGAATATAATAATAGCCGGAAACTTAAATACCCCACTGACATCAATGGACAGATCTTCAAGCCACCATCGGTTGCTTGTCTCTACTCTGTGGTCTGAGTAGGACACTGAATTCTGTGAAGTATTCTTCTCATAATACTCTGCTGCCACCTGGTGAAAATTCATAACCAAATAGGACACAAGTCACCACTGACTTTCAACCTCTATACACGCTCACATAGACACACAAAGGAAGTATTCACTCCTGTGGGATGAGTGAAGCTGGAATTCCTTGTTGATTGGAATCATCAACAACAAGTTGGAATCATCTTGTTGATTGTTCAATTTTGTCTGTAATTGGTCTTTAAAAGTAAATGCTACAGCAACATTAATATTAAAACACACCCACAAATACCTATCTGCTTACCTTCTGCATGTACATTGGGCCATTTTAATCTTCGAGATAGCTCTATGAGATAATTTGTTAATATCACCACTTCACAGATAAGAACACTAAGGCACAGAGAAGCTAAGTGATGTCCCCAAAGTCACCTTATTAGGGGAAGAACTGAAATAGAACCTCAGAGAGTATGGCTTCAGAATCTATTTTTTGCTGTGACTTTCTGACTCTTACTATGCTACCTGGAGCTCTGATCACTGGAAAAGAAAAAGAAGGAAAGAAGCTTCCTATGTCCTTTCTGAACCTGCATCCTTTGCCTCTCCATCCTCCATTTCTCAGGCACCCTAGAGGCTTTGAACCAGATTCCCAGCTTCTATGGACTCAGGGTACAAAGAATACTGATCACCCTTTGGGATTCACAGAGCTTTAATAAGGCATCAGCAAGAGAAACAGGAACACCCAATTCTCCCCCAGTTCTAATTAATAAGAAATAGTAAGTGATTAAAATCTGTGTATAGATATGTAAGTAGACTATCCTATTTTAAATGCAACCTAGAAGCTTAAAGGAGCAATAGATTCAAAAAGAAAAATCTGAAGACCACAGTAACTTCTGAATGAGCACCAAAGAACCATCAGGGTCACTGTTAAAACCTGCACTCATGTACCTGAGACATAAGGAGACCACCAGGAATACAGTGCTTTGCATGCCAGCCACCACCCTGAGTGGTCAGCCCTTACACAGAGGGGAAGCAGAGGGCTGGGCGTAGGGGGTGGCTCATAGGAAGGGCTGGGGGCAGTTGCTCTGAGACACGCCATTAGGAAACCTTTCCATACACGGACAGGAAAATCAGCAAAGAGGAACTCCCTCCATGGACACTTAGGTCTGGACCTCAGCCACGACAGAGATCAGGAAAGGAGCCTACAGACGACTCTCAGGAAGAAGTGGCTGCCCAAGGGCCCACTCCAGCCCACAGATAGTTTTGATTGGCTCACTCTGTGCTTCCTAAACTATGAATTAGTGCCAGCAATTTAAAAAAAAATCAGGAAATTTCATATAAATTTACATTTCTGAACTCTCTTGAAGAACTGGAAGACTTAGTAATACCGGGTCCAGGTCACTACATGATAACAAGCTTTCATCCAGGACCTTCAACCTGACCACGTCTGGCAAGGAGTTCCCCCAGCCAAGGCACTTATGTAACTTCCCTCCGGGACCCCAGAGGATGTTGAGTCTTGAGCTTCTGATCCAGTAGGAGCTGTCCAAGGCTCTGGGACAGGCTGTTCCACCACAGAGAAGCACACCCAGCACCCAGGCCAGAGACGGGAGCATGTACACAGGACTCAGAGACAACACCCTTCCCCCATGTAAGAACTCCCATAACGTGATGCCAACTCAGCTTCCCAACAGCAACTTCCGTGATTTCCTTCACATATGCTATGCTGCAGCCACACTTCAGGCTTTACTGTTCTCTAGGTATTCTTCCCAGATCTGTACACTCTATTTGGAATACCTCATCCCTCTTCCCACCTGGTATGTTCAATCTTTACCCACCTGTCAAAGCCAATCACGAAAGTTGTTCAGTGAAGGCTTCTTCAGTTTTTGTAAATCAGAATAAATCCTCCTTCCTGTCTTACGTTAACATTAGTTTACACTTCTACTGTAGGATTACCATAGTCTGACTTATATTATGGTTAGTCTTTCTTTCTGTTAATTTGTGAAATCCTGAAAGGCAGAAATTGCCTCTTATTAATTTTCAAGCCCACCCCCTCTCCACAACCACTCCTTTCCTAATCTATATATTGTTAATATAACACTGTTGAGTATGTTTCCATGTTTTTAAAAGACTGTGAAGTAGACCTTGGTTTCTACTGCCATCTCGTGACCATAATGTAGAATTATGCCTGAAACCATTGCAATCTCTTAGGAACCTAACATTCTAAACTCATCCCTCTGTTTCTCTTTCCAATATTTCCTATTCCTTCCTTTATCTCCTTTCCTTCTTTTCTCCTTCACTTTTTATTCATTTATCCTTTCAGTCAACACATACTCATTGATCATCTTCTAGGTGTCAGACACTGAGCAATGAACAATCATCACAGATAGGAATAAATATGAAGGACCCCTATTGCCAGGCAAGGTGGAGCAAGCCCACTGCAGTCTGTATCTCATACCGATTATGGAAAAACTGTGGGCAAACACACAAAAGCAACTACCTGGAAGAAGATTAGGGAGGAGAACCTAAACTTGAAAAATTCACATAGAGACTAGTTTCTTTGGTATTTTTCCTCTTTTGCCTTTCCACTTTGACCCAAGTGATTCCCACTGGTTTTTTTGTTTGTTTGTTTGTTTTTGTTTCTCCTATTTTTCCTTCCAGGCCTGCACCAAGGGCAACCCAAATCATGAATCTGCAATGTAATCACAATTACTCCAGCACCAAAATCCCTGGGAGAAAATCCATGTTTCTGGCCAAAGTAACTCAAATAAAGGGAAGCTTGTGATACAAAAAGAGTGGAGAAATGACTTTTATGTTTTTGCCTCTCTCTCTCCCCCTTTATTCTCACCACTTGGTACTGAGGGTTGCCCCAGTCACACATAATTATGGAATATAAGGTCACTAGAACTTCGAATAAACTTTTTTCTAGTTAGATGATCAGGAAAAGGAGTTCCTGGAAGCCAGAGAGTTTAGGGGATACACTGGAGAGAAAGAATCAGAGAGAGAGAGATCTCTGAATTTTGTGGATAAAGCCACATCCTGAATTCATCTCTGAGTGCCCATGCACAGGACAGAGTAAAAGCAGAAGGGCAAAGACCTTAAAAGGCTATGCAGAGAAAATGAAAGAAAACTCGCAGTCTAAATTTAAAGATTAACTACCAAAAAATGAAAAGAAAAACATTATGCAGAGGAGTTTAGTAGGCCCAACTCTCAATATAAAATCCAAAATGTCTGGATACAACTGAAAAAAAAAAAAAAAACCTACTGACAAGCAAGGAACCAGGAAAATTTGACAACTTACAGGTTAAAAAAAAACAATGAAAGTCAATTGTGAGATGACACAGATATTGGAATCAGACAAAATTTAGACCAGCTATAGTAACCAGACTCCAAGAAGCAAACACTCCTGAAATAAATGTAGAGATAGAAGCTCTCAATAAAGAAAGAGAAACTGGGAGGAAAAAAAAAAAAAGAGGAAATTTTAGAACCAAAAAATATCTGAAATACAAAATTCACTGGGTGGTCTCAAGGGAGATTTAAAAAAAGCAAAGAGTCAGAAAATTAGTACAGATCAACAGAAACTATTCAAACCTGAAGAACAGAAAGGGAAAATACTGGTGGTGGAGGGCAGGGGGACAAGCCTATAGGAAAATATCAAAAGGTTTACATTTATGTCATTGGAACCACAGAAAAATGTGAAAAAGGGGGAAAGGATGGCTGACAACTTTCCAGACTTTGTGAAAGAAATAAATTTATAAGTTCAAAAGGCTTAGAAAACCCCAGATAGGTTAAATTCAAAGAAAATTATACCTTCATACATTATAATAAATTTGCAGGAAATCAAGGATTTTTTAAAAGTTTTGAAAATAACAAGAGGAAAATGACACAGTGCAAAAAAAGACAAAATTATTCAAATTACTGTGGATTTATCAGAAAACATGGAGACCAGAAGATAGTGACACAATTTTCTTTTAAAGTAACTATAATGTAATAACTAGCAAACCAGAATTCTGTGTTTAGCTAACGAAATACCTAGCAAGGAAAAATATAGTGAAATTAAGGCATTTTAAGATGAAGGAAAACTAAGACAATTCATATTTAGCAAAACTGCCCTAAGAAAAACGCTAAAGGAATTTCTTCAGGCTAACTGAAAGTGATACAACATGGAGATTAAGAAAGAACAATAATATAATAAACAACAATGATAGATATCTAGATAAATAGCTTATTTCTTCCTCTTAGATTCATTAAAGTAGGTGTGACTATTAAAAGCAAAAATTATAATATTGTCTCATGGGATTTGCAATGCATATAAATGTAATACTTTGGTGTGTGTGCTCAGTTGCTTGGTTATGTCCAGCTCTTTGCAATCCCAGAGACTATAACCCACCAGATTCCTCTGTCCATGAGAGTCTCTAGGCAGGAATACTGGAGTGGTTTGCCATTTGCTTCTCCAGGGGATCTTCCCAACCCATGGATCAAATCTGTATTACTTACGTCTCCTGCATTGACAGGTGGGTTCTTTACCACTAGCGCCACCTGGGAGCCCAAATGTAATACACATGAAAAGTTTAATATAAAGGAAGAGGGGACAATAAAGAAAACTACTTCAACCCTTACTTGAAGTGGTAAAATACTAACTCTAAGTAGACTGTGAAAGGTTAGATATGTATATTGGAAAGACCTAAACAGCAACTAAAAAAAATACAAAAACATAAAGCCAAGAGATAAAGTATTAAAAAAAAAAACACTGAAATAATCTAAAACATGGCAGAAAATGGTGAATAGAGAAAAACCATAGAAATGGTGAATAGGTAAAAAACAGAGAAAAGGAAAATCTAAAATAAATAGAGAATACACCTAAATCCAACCATATCAGTGATCCCATTCAAAGTAAGTGGTCTCCACATGCCAATTAAAAGACAAAGATTGTCAGGAAAAACAAAAAATGCTCAGTTACATGTTGTCTACAAGAAACTCTATAAATATGATATACAGGTTAAAGTAGAAGGATGGAGAACGATAAAACATGACATCACACAACTAAAGAAAGTGAGAATGACTATATTAATATCCAGGCAGATGTCAAAACAAGGAATATTACTAGGGAGAAAAAGGGGTCAATATATCTAGAACACAAAACAATCCAGATATGTATACTGCAAACAGAGCGTCAAAATACATGAGTCAAAAATGGAGAACTAAAAGGAAAAATACACAAATCCACAGTTTTTCTTGGGGACCTCAAAATACCTCCAGAATCAGCAGAACAGTAAAAACTCAAGGATTAAGAAGACCTGAATATTATTGCTCAGTTTTACCTAATTAATATTCATAAAGTATTTCATGCAACAACAGAATATACATTTTTAAGTGTACATGGAACATTCACCAAGGTAGATCAGGGGTCACCAAATTATGACCTGCAGGCCAAATTCAATCTACCATCTGTTTTTATAAAAAAAATTCTAATTGGAACACAGCTATGCCTATTTGTATTTCTTCTGTAGCTGTTTCTGTGCCACAAAAGCAGAAATGAGTAGTTGAGGGATAAACTATATGGTCTTAAAAGTCAAAAATATTTGCTACCTGACATGTTACAAAAAAATTATTTACCTCTGTTCTGGACAATGCCCAAATAATAGTCAACTGAGAAGACTACCAGTGAGCACATCTGACCATGATGGAATTAAATTTTAAAATAATTAAGATATTTGAAAATTTCCCAATTATTGGAAGTTAAATCACATCCTTATAACTCACTCATTGGTCAAAGTGGAAGTCTCAAGAGAATGTGTAAAATATTTTAAACTACACAAATATGAAAATATCACATATAAAATATTTCTGGGAGGGGGATGCAACTAAAGAATGTTTACAGGAAAAGTTATAAGTGGTATAAGTGTTTATATTGAAAAATAAAAAAGGTCTCAAATTCTAAGCTTCCGTCTTAAGAAACTAGAAAAATAAGAGCAAATTAAATACAAATTGAACAGAAAGGAATACAATTAAGAGCATAAAAAATACTGAAAATACAGAAAGAACATTTATAAAAACCAATTTTATCTAGAGATAAAAATAATTCATAAGCCTCTAGCCAGACTGACTGAGCTAGAAACAAAGAGAAAACACAAATTATCGATATCAAGAATGAAAGAGTAGGCATCACAATAGATACTACCAACACTAAAAGGTGATTAAGGAAATACTCCAAACAACTTTAAGCTTCCATTCCACAACTTAAATGAAGTGGAATGAATTTTTGAAAGGCAAACCACCAAAAATCACTCATGAGGAGATAAGTAAACTGAATATTCTACTAAAGAAATGGAATACAGAGTTTAAAAAGTTTCAACAGAGAATAAGTATATTTCTCCTGGTCTATTGAAACAGGCCAGGAGAAATATACTATAAACTCAACCAAGTATATGAGGGAGAAATACCAAATCTATATCATTTCTTTCAGAAAACAGAACAGGAAGGGAACAACTTTCTAATTCACTTTATGAGCCCAGCGTTAGCCTGATACCAACACTAGACAAAGACATTACAAGAGAGTAAAATTACAAAACAACATCCCTCATGAATATGGACACCAAAGTTCAACAGATTTTATCAATTCCAGGAGCATATAAAAAGAATTATATATTATGAGCAAGAGAGGTTTATTATAGGAATGCAAAGATGTTTCAACTTTTGAAAATCACTCCAGTATAATTTATCATAACAGACTTAAAAGAAAAACTGTACGATCGTCTCAATAGAAGCAGGAAAATATTTGACTGAACTCAATGTCCAACATGTTAAAAACTCTCAACATCACTATCAAAAGAAAAAGAAAGATTCATTAATCTGAAAAAAGGCAGCTACAAAAAATATACTGCTAATGCTACTTTATGGAGAAATAATGACTGTTTACTCCTTGGAAGGAAAGTTATGACCAACCTAGATACCATATTCAAAAGCAGAGACATTACTTTGCCAACAAAGGTCCGTCTAGTCAAGGCTATGGTTTTTCCTGTGGTCATGTATGGATGTGAGAGTTGGACTGTGAAGAAAGCTGAGCGCCAAAGAATTGATGCTTTTGAACTGTGGTGTTGGAGAAGACTCTTGAGAGTCCCCTGGACTGCAAGGAGATCCAACCAGTCCATCCTAAAGGAGATTAGTCCTGGGTGTTCATTGGAAGGACTGATGTTGAAGCTGAAACTCCAATACTTTGGCCACCTGATGCGAAGAGCTGACTCATTGGAAAAGACCCTGATTCTGGGAAAGACTGAGGGCAGGAGGAGAAGGGGATGACAGAGGATGAGATGGTTGGATGGCATCACCGACACAATGGACATGGGTTTGAGTGGACTCCAGGAGTTGGTGGTGGACAGGGAGGCCTGGCGTGCTGCAGTTCATGGGACACAAAGAGTTAGACACGACTGAGCAACTGAACTGACTGAACTGATCCAGAAAAATGAAACATCATAACCAATATAAAAAATTTAACTCAAGAAAGATCAAAGACTTAAATGCATAACATAAAACCATAAAGTTCCTGAAACTGAAAGTGTTAGTCACCCAGTCATGTCTGACTCTTTGTGATCCCATGGACTGTAGCCCACTAGGCTCCTCTGTCCATAGAATTCTCCAGGTAAGAATACTGGAGTGGGTTGTTATTTCCTTCTCAAGGGGATCTTCCCGAGCTGGGATTGAACTCGAGTCTCCCACGTTGCAGGCAGACTTACTGACTGAGCCACCAGGGAAGACCATAAATGAAAGTGAAAGTTGTTCAGTTGTGTCTGACTCTTTGAGACCCCATGGACTGTATAGTCCATGGAATTCTCTAGGCCAGAATACTAGAGTGGGTTGTCTTCCCTTTCTCCAGGGGAATCTTCCCAACCCAGGGATCAAACCCAGGTCTCCTGGTTTACAAGCAGATTCTTTACCAGCTGAGCAAACAGGGAAGCCCAAAAAAGCTCCTAGAAGAAAATTAAGAAGAAAATCTTTGCGACCTTAGGTTAGGTAAAGAATTCCTAGATATGGCAACAAAAGCATGACCAAAAAAGAAGAAAATTGGTAAACTGACTTTCACCATAACTAAAAACTTGTGCTCTGCAAAAGACACTTAAGCAAATAAAAAGACAATCTAATTAAATCATTGTGATACACCACATAACAAAGAATAAAAACCATATGACCATCTCAGCAGATACAGAAAAATCTGAGTTCAAATTCAATACCCATTTGTGACTTTAAAAAAAAGAGAGCGAGAGAGAAAGACCCTCCTGAAAGTGGGCATAGAGGGAACCTGTGCTGTGCTGTGCTTAGTTGCTCAGTCATGTCCAACTCTTTGCGACCTCATGGATCGTAGCCCTCCAGGCCCCTTGGTCCATGGGATTCTCCAGGCAAGAATACTGGAGTGGGTTGCCATGCCCTCCTCCAGGGGATCTTCCCAACCCAGGGATCAAAGCCAGGCCTCCCACATTGCAGGTGGATTCTTTACTGTCTGAGCCACAGGGAAGCCCATAGACAGAATCTACTTCAACATAATAAAGGCCATATATGACAAACTCACAGCTAACATCATACTCAACCATCAAAAGCTTATTCCTCTAAGATCAGGAATAAGACAAGGATGTCTACTCTTAGCACTTTTATTCAACATAGTTTTAGACTTCTATGACAAAACAGAGAAAAAAAGGAATATAAACTGGAAAAGAAGTTAAATTGTCACTGTTTGCAGATGTGGTTTAGTCACTCTGACACTTGCGATGCCATGGACTGTAGCCTGCCAGGCTCCTCTGTCCATGGATTCTCCAGGCAAGAATACTGGAGTGGGTTGCCATTTCCTTCTCCAGGACATCTTCCCGACCCAGGAATAGAACTTGGGTCGCCTGCATTGCAGACAGATTCTTTACCAACTGAGCTAAAAGGGGAAGATTATTTACAGATGACATGATACTATACATAGAAAATCCTAAAGATGCTACCAGATAATTTAAGAGTTCATTAATGAATTTGGTAAAGTTGCAGGATATGAAATTAATACACAGAAATCGCTTGCATTTCTCTATATTAACAATGAAATATCAGAATGAGAAATTAAAGAAACAATCCCATTTTCCATCATATGAAAAAGAATAAAATACCTAGGAATAAATCTACCTAAGGAGGCAAAACACTCATACATCAAAAACTATAAGGCTGATGAAAGAAACTCAAGATGACACAAACAGTTGGAAAGATATGCCATGTTCTAGGATTAGAAAAATCGGTATTGTCAGAATCACTATACTACCCAACAATCTAGATATCAAATTGCCAGTGACACTTTTCACANGCCACCTGATGCGAAGAGCTGACTCATTGGAAAAGACCCTGATTCTGGGAAAGACTGAGGGCAGGAGGAGAAGGGGATGACAGAGGATGAGATGGTTGGATGGCATCACCGACACAATGGACATGGGTTTGAGTGGACTCCAGGAGTTGGTGGTGGACAGGGAGGCCTGGCGTGCTGCAGTTCATGGGACGCAAAGAGTTAGACACGACTGAGCAACTGAACTGACTGAACTGATCCAGAAAAATGAAACATCATAACCAATATAAAAAATTTAACTCAAGAAAGATCAAAGACTTAAATGCATAACATAAAACCATAAAGTTCCTGAAACTGAAAGTGTTAGTCACCCAGTCATGTCTGACTCTTTGTGATCCCATGGACTGTAGCCCACTAGGCTCCTCTGTCCATAGAATTCTCCAGGTAAGAATACTGGAGTGGGTTGTTATTTCCTTCTCAAGGGGATCTTCCCGAGCTGGGATTGAACTCGAGTCTCCCACGTTGCAGGCAGACTTACTGACTGAGCCACCAGGGAAGACCATAAATGAAAGTGAAAGTTGTTCAGTTGTGTCTGACTCTTTGAGACCCCATGGACTGTATAGTCCATGGAATTCTCTAGGCCAGAATACTAGAGTGGGTTGTCTTCCCTTTCTCCAGGGGAATCTTCCCAACCCAGGGATCAAACCCAGGTCTCCTGGTTTACAAGCAGATTCTTTACCAGCTGAGCAAACAGGGAAGCCCAAAAAAGCTCCTAGAAGAAAATTAAGAAGAAAATCTTTGCGACCTTAGGTTAGGTAAAGAATTCCTAGATATGGCAACAAAAGCATGACCAAAAAAGAAGAAAATTGGTAAACTGACTTTCACCATAACTAAAAACTTGTGCTCTGCAAAAGACACTTAAGCAAATAAAAAGACAATCTAATTAAATCATTGTGATACACCACATAACAAAGAATAAAAACCATATGACCATCTCAGCAGATACAGAAAAATCTGAGTTCAAATTCAATACCCATTTGTGACTTTAAAAAAAAGAGAGAGAGAGAGAAAGACCCTCCTGAAAGTGGGCATAGAGGGAACCTGTGCTGTGCTGTGCTTAGTTGCTCAGTCATGTCCAACTCTTTGCGACCTCATGGATCGTAGCCCTCCAGGCCCCTTGGTCCATGGGATTCTCCAGGCAAGAATACTGGAGTGGGTTGCCATGCCCTCCTCCAGGGGATCTTCCCAACCCAGGGATCAAAGCCAGGCCTCCCACATTGCAGGTGGATTCTTTACTGTCTGAGCCACAGGGAAGCCCATAGACAGAATCTACTTCAACATAATAAAGGCCATATATGACAAACTCACAGCTAACATCATACTCAACCATCAAAAGCTTATTCCTCTAAGATCAGGAATAAGACAAGGATGTCTACTCTTAGCACTTTTATTCAACATAGTTTTAGACTTCTATGACAAAACAGAGAAAAAAAGGAATATAAACTGGAAAAGAAGTTAAATTGTCACTGTTTGCAGATGTGGTTTAGTCACTCTGACACTTGCGACGCCATGGACTGTAGCCTGCCAGGCTCCTCTGTCCATGGATTCTCCAGGCAAGAATACTGGAGTGGGTTGCCATTTCCTTCTCCAGGACATCTTCCCGACCCAGGAATAGAACTTGGGTCGCCTGCATTGCAGACAGATTCTTTACCAACTGAGCTAAAAGGGGAAGATTATTTACAGATGACATGATACTATACATAGAAAATCCTAAAGATGCTACCAGATAATTTAAGAGTTCATTAATGAATTTGGTAAAGTTGCAGGATATGAAATTAATACACAGAAATCGCTTGCATTTCTCTATATTAACAATGAAATATCAGAATGAGAAATTAAAGAAACAATCCCATTTTCCATCATATGAAAAAGAATAAAATACCTAGGAATAAATCTACCTAAGGAGGCAAAACACTCATACATCAAAAACTATAAGGCTGATGAAAGAAACTCAAGATGACACAAACAGTTGGAAAGATATGCCATGTTCTAGGATTGGAAAAATCGGTATTGTCAGAATCACTATACTACCCAACAATCTAGATATCAAATTGCCAGTGACACTTTTCACAAATCTAGGGGAAAAAAATGTTAAAATTTGTGTGGAAACACAAGAGATCCTGTGTGGCCGAAGCAATCTTAAGAAAGAAAAACGGAGCTTGAGGAAATCAGACTCCCTAACTTCAGTCTGTCCTACAGTCATCAAGACAGTATGTTACTGACCCAAAAGCAGAAATATAGATCAATAGAATAGGATTGAAATTCCAGAGATAAATTCACCCACCTATGTTCTAATCTATGACAAAGGAGGCAAGAATACACAGTGGAGAAAAAGACAGTCTCTTCAATAAGTGGGGAAAACTAGATAGTTACATGTGAAAGAATGAAATTAGAATACTCCCTAACACCATACACAAAAATAAACCCCAAATTGATTAAAGACCTAAATGTAACACTTGATACTATAAACCTCTCAGAGGAAAAAATAGGCAGAATCCTCTGACATAAGTTGCAGTAAGATTTTTTGAGCCACCAGAGAGTAATGAAAATAAAAACAAAAACAAACAACTGGGACCAAACTAAACTTAAAAATAAAACCATAATCAGAAATAACAACGCCCAGAATGGGAGAAAATATTTGCATACAAAGTGAGCAACAAGGAATTAACCTCCAAAATATACAAACAGCTCATTCACCTCAATTTAAAAAGCAATCCCAAATCAGGCAGATCATAATAGACATTTCTCCAAAGAAGACATGGCCGGATGGCCATGAAGCACATGAAAAGATGCTCAACATCACTGATTATTAGAGAAATACAAATCAAAACTACAATGAGGTATCAATTCACATCAGTTAAAATGGCCGTTATCACAAAATCTGCAAACAATGAATGCTGGTGAGGGTGTGGAAAAAAAGGAATCCTCCTACACTGTTAGTGGGAATGTAAATTGGTACAGCCACTATGGAGAACTGTATGGAGGTTCCTTAAAAAAACTAAAAATAGAGCTATCATATGACCTAGCTATCCCATCCCTGGGCTGATACCCAGAGAAAACCATAATTTGAAAAGATACATGCACCTCAATGTTCACTGCAGCACTATTTAAAATAGCCAGGACATGAAAGTAACTTAAATGTCCATCGACAACAGAATGGATAAAGAAGATGTGGTCCATATATACAGTGGAATATTATTCAGCCATAAAAAAGAATGAAATGTCATTTGCAGCATCGTAGATGGACCTAGAGAGATTGTTATACTGAGTGAAGTCAGACAGATAAATACAAATATCAAGATATCATTTTCATGTGGAATCTTTAAAAAATGATACAAATAAACCTATTCACAAAACAGAAATAGAGTCACAGATGTAGAAAACACATAGTTACCAGGAGGAAAGGGGGAGGATAAATAGGGAGATTGGGATTGATGTAAACACATCAATAAATATAAAATAGATAATAAGGACCTATTGCATAGCACAGGGAACTCTATTCAGTACTCTCTAATGACCTATATGGGAAAAGAATCTAAAAAAGAGTGGATATATGTATAACTGATTCACTTAGCCATGCACCTGAAAAACAGTATTATAAAACTACACTCCAATAAAATTAAAAAAAAATAGCCTACAGACTTTACCTCCCCCTCCAAAAATAAAAACACACCAAAACCTATTTGCAAATGTTTATAGCAGCTTTATTAACAATCACTAAAAATGAGGAAAAGGCAAATGTCAACAGGTGACTGGATAAACAAACCATCATACATCAATAAAATAGAATACCATTCTACAACAAAAAGTATGTATTTTACTGATACACACAACAACATAAATAAATCTCCAAAAAATGACTGATGCTAAGTGGGGGGAAAAAAGCCAGACTGAAAAGGCTACATATAGTCTGATTCCATTTCTTTGATTTTCTGGAAAAGTTGGAAACTATAGAACAGAGAACACAGTGGTTGCTAGGGATTGACGATGGAGGAAGAATTGATACATGAGCTATATAAGGAACTGGTGGGTGAGAAACCATTCTGTATCTTGGTTGTATTGGTAATGATATGACTGCATGCATTTGTGAAAACTCAGAAATATATACTAAATAGAATGAATATTAATACTGCTGCTACTGCTGCTAAGTCGCTTCAGTCGTGCCCGACTCTGTGCGACCCCATAGACGGCAGTCCACCAGGCTCCCCCGTCCCTGGGATTCTCCAGGCAAGAACACTGGAGTGGGTTGCCACTTCCTTCTCCAACGCATGAAAGTGAACAGTGAAAGTGAAGTCGCTCAGTCGTGTCCGACTCTTCGTGACCCCATGGACTGCAGCCTACCAGGCTCCTCCATCCATGGGATTTTCCAGGCAAGAGTACTGGAGTGGGGTGCCATTGCCTTCTCTAAATATTAACACATGCACATATAAATAAAATAGGAGAAAATTAAGTGGATACAACTATCTTTGAGTGTCTTCAATATTAGAAAGAAACATCACTGGGATTTGAATGATCTTTATGAAATAAAATGAGCTGGTTTGAACACATTGTCTTTAAAGTCCATTTTAGTTCTGAAATTCAATCATTTTAATTTCTGAATTCTGAAATTCAATTATTCTATAATTTGATATTGTATAGATACCTCCTCACCACATAAGAGGACAAATAAAGGAGATCAATTTTATTTTTAGTGATAATGATAATGAAGATGAAATATTCTCTTAGGTCCAAGTCTTTATTATTCAGAGCAGCATAGAACCTGCACAATCACATGCTAAATATGAGATAGAGCAAGATACTCCTCCACATTTTCAGGTCTTTCTGTAGAGTTTTTCCAATAGATTTAAGAATTTGATTCTTTTATCTAAATAAATATAATTTAGAAAACCTATCTTTTTTCTGGGTAAGCATTATGTTAGTCTTCGATTCCTATATAATATTTTTGAAATACTGGTGTAGAGATAAATTAGACCAAACATAGCTCTTACTAATTCTTGGCAAGTTAACTTCAATAAGAACTCAGTAATAAAGTACAAGAAAGCATTTAATCTACTTATAAGCCACTTTATTATTTTATTTAAGATATTTATGCAGTTTTGACATTAATATTCAGAGGATATACTGAAGAGTTCTCAGAAGTTTACCTAACTATGTAAGTGAGCTATGAACCAAAGAGAACTTTCAGAGACTCAGAATAATGCCAATCTTGATCATTATCTAGTTCAAGCACTTCAATTTACAGACCAGAAAACTAGATACTTGACTGGTTTGTCAAGCTTATATGCTTACACACTGATGGAGCCAGAACTTTAGAAATCAAGTCAGACAGACCAGCACTTGCAAATTTTAACAGATCAACATAGAAATCTCAAGATAGCTTCAATTAAATTGACCAAGGCACTTTGAAATTATTAGTCTTAAATTTTTGGTTTTAGAGTCAAATCACCAACAGTATTTAATAACTGCCCTTTTTCATAGTCATAAAAATAAATCAGACAGAAATCACTCAGAACGTTAATGATCACATTAAAATGATCAGAAATAAAATTTTGTGTGAACTTATTTCACTTTCACTCTCATTCCATCCATTTACCACAAATTTTCATCTGGTAATCTAGCAGGTAATTAAAGTCATATACACAATTTTGTACTCTTTAATTTCAGTGCTCCTTCAACTTCTCTGAACTGCCTCAGTCATATGATAGAGATAATAATTCCTACATACCGAGGTCAGAGATTAATAGCCTCAGTTGTATTCATGCTGAAGGTCAGTTCTTGGCTGAATACATCTATAGAATCTACCAAATAGCCTCAAATACAAAGGAAGGAAGTTATTCAAGCTCAGAATGACTCCTTGTGCCTGGTCCAAGGGCAGGGTTGAAGAGACAGTACCGAGTCTGCTAGTAGGCTGACAGGTCATGCCAGCGTCTTTGAGGCAAGGCTCTAATAAAGAGAAGGTTAAAAAGTGAATCATTTCCCCCAATCCCTGCTATTACATTGAGAGTATAGATGATTCCGATTTGAAACCCAATAGAACAAAACAAGGATAAAAGGGACTTTAATAATCCTTTTTAAAAACTGCTTATAATTTCATCATGTGAAAATTATACAATATAAATAAAAGATGTGCTGTAGTTCCTCTCATTTCCAACACCCTTTTAGCCTGCCTCTATCCCTACTTGTTCCAAGTTCATTTCTTGAGGAAACTGTGATTAACAGTTTGTTGTATAACTTTGGACACACACACAGTTTCGTATCGAGGTCATGCTATGCTGTTGAACCGAAGTTGCTAAAATCATAGTTATGTTTCCGGGTCAGTATTTATTCTTAATAGTTCCTAGTATTTAATAATTTTTTCAGCCATTTATCTACTGATAGACACATGGGTCATTTCCAATTTCTTAATGAAAGGTTCTGGCTAAGGAGGAGGTTCCTAAAGCCTCCTAACAAGGTTCTAGCTCAGGAAGAAGAAAGAGAAGCCTTTTCCTGAAAGAGGGTTTTTGAAATCACACACAAAATACTCATGAAATGAACAAATGGTAAGGAGGGATTCAAGGAAGGCTGAAATTATAGTCAAACCAAATCTAACTCTACCTCAAGCTTTGTTGTAATATGATTACACATATAAAGCATCTAGTGCCACCTTTGGCCACATTAGAAGTTCAGTAAACATCAATTTCCTTCCTACAATTCTTTAAGTGCCTGTGTATGACAGCCCACTGTGTGGATAAATTCCTGAGTTTGAGGCTGGAGGAGATTGAATCATCCCAGTGCCATCCCGGAAACCAGTGATCACCGACAGATAACAAGTGTCCCAAGATAAGTGCCTTCTTTCCACACAATCTCAGGGTGACGATCTTACCATCCTGCGGAGTTCTCCAACATGCCCAACAGAGATGGACAAAGGTAGCCTTTGTCTCAAGTCTGTTTCTCAAGATTGCCATCTTTTTTAAAAGTATTATTTCAAAAACAGTTTTATTTACTTATACTTTAATTTTAGAGTATAGCTGATTTACAATGTTGTGTTGTTTTCAGGCATACAGCAAAGTCAATCAGATATATATAGACATATATCCACCCTATGAAAAGATTCTTTTCTCCTATAGGCCATTGTCACTAAGTCATGTCCAACTTTTGTGATCCCATGGACGATAGCCTGCCAGGCTCCTCTGCCCTGGGATTTCCCAGGNCCATGGGGTCGAAGAAAGAAGGACACGGCTTGGTGACTGAACAACAAATAATGCCGTAACTTTTAACAACTTAGAGTTGTTAAAACTTTAATGATAAGTTGACATAAAACATTTTTTGAAGTAGGAAAGGTGAGAAAGATGAACAACTTTTTCTTAACAGTTTTAAAGAAATATTTTAAGTCCTTCCATCTAGATATTTTCTGAGTTCTTTCCTAGCCTGGGGAAAAGAAATATATATATTTTTAATATGGTCTTTACTTCCCCCATTTACTTTCTAGACACTTTGAGTCAGTGCTCATGAGCTCTGCAACCCCTAATCATCTGCCAGAAACAAAGGAGCTTCTGCATGGGATGATATAAATTGTTATGTTACAGAGTCTCAAGCAGGCCATGCCCACCACAGAAAAATTCCACCAGTCTTGATAGAAATAAACTGCCCCCAAGACATTCCAGTGATTCAGTTCTCCCACTTTAATGAGCTGTTATGCAAATGTTCGTGAACTGCCAAGGACTTTGCCTTGTACAGAGTTAACACAGGAAACCAGCATCTGATTTTTCAAATCAATGTAATTGCCGCCCACCCGCTGCACTATTTCTCCTTCTCCCAGCCTCACTGCCATCCTTCCCACAGCCCAGGCTTACTCACCTATTCATAGAACACCCTCTGGACTTTCCAAGCTTCCAGAAAATATATATATATATATATATATCAAAGAAATAAAGGTTCTGAGACAGAAGTGTGAACCCATGTGGGTCATTTCAAATCAGGAATGAGGCTCCTTGAGACTTCACTCTAAATGAGGCACCCATTGTCTCCACCCTCTAAATGTCGACAGTGGCCTGAGTCACTGAATTGAGAGGAAGTAATGAGTTTTCTTAGTGAGTTCCTGGTAAAGAACAAAGACAGCTCCAGACAGGAGGTAGATGGGTCCCCTCAGGGAAAGCACTCCCTGTGGACAGAAACTCCAAAACGTACACAGCAAGACAAGAAAGGAAGCTGGGCCCTGCCCAGATAAGAGACTATTAATTCTCAGAGTCAAGAAAACCTTCTAGGCCAGAAAGCTCTTTGGAGGTCAGAAAGGAAGTGATGCTTAATCTACCCGTAGGCCTCTTTGCCAGACCCCATCTTGGCTGAGAGATGTGCACACGCACACATGGGAGGACCCTGAGATAAACCAAATACAGACTCAGCACCAAGCAAAGCAAGATGATCGGCCAAAGAAAATCTGGAACAAATACCCCATGAAAGTGATTTAAACTGCCATGAGGCCATGACCCCAAGTTTGCTTGTGTATCTAGCCACACATACTGTACTATTTTTTCTCCTAATAAACAGTTTACTTATTTCTTTACTTTCCGTCTTTGTGGGAATTCTTTTCTGCAAAGCTGAAGGGCCACGGCCTTGCCACTGACCACTGGCCTAGTGGTTAGGACCAGGTGCTCACAATGCCATGATCCGACCTTGAACCCTGGCCAGGAGCCAAATCCCTGTTTCAAGCCACTGCAAGCCGAGTCCACCAAGACCAAGCTGAGCACTGTAACTTCAGTTCTGCCTTTGACCCTCTGAAGACCCTAGACATTAACTTTAGCCATCAGTTTCCCCACATGACTGAGCTCTCCTTAGAGAGCTCTTGACCTCTTGACCTCTTCGGAGTAAAATCCATAACCATAACCCACAGTAGAATTTGACGTATGGAAGCAAAGGGCAGGAATGGTTTTCTGCTTATGGAGTAGTGGTCAATTGTGGAAAAAAAAAAGGCCGGGGGGCGGGGGGGGGAAGGCAAAACAAATCAAAATACTAAGGCTGAAGCTTAATTTCAAAATTGTCCTTGCATAATATCCTTAAAGTCTATCACAATGATTTGAGTTGTACCTTAGAGTTATAATTTTCTATAAAAATGCTATCCTTAAATAACTGACAGATGCCTCTCAGGCATTCAGAACACTGCGAAGATTAAATCCTTCAACAAAGAGATAGTAAATAGCTACTGCGTTGTCAGGCCCTGAACTAGAAATCAAGTATATTTTAGTTCAATAAAGCAAATGTGGACAACGTATTGGTCATTTTTTAGAAGTTTAAATATACATCTACCTTATGACTCAGTAATTCCACCTCAAGGTGTTGTCCCAAGAGAAACAAATACATATAAGCATAAAAATACTTGGACAAGAATGTTCATACCAGCCTCATTCCAAAATCTGGGAACCACCCAAGTGCCATCAACAAGACAATGGAGAATCAACTTTTAGGGTATTCATACAATGGAATGTTAGTCAGCAATAAAAGGAGCAAACAGATATCTACAGCAACTTGAACGAACCTCATAGGGATTGTGTTGAAAGAAAGCCTATTTTTATGGGCAAAAGTGAAGTAATGTAAATCAGTAAATAGTTACCTTTGGTGAAGAACTAAGGAGAGGAGCATGAGGAAAACTTTCATGGATAATGAAAAAAATACCATATCATTATGAGTGGTGGTTACATGGGTATACATAATTGTGAAAATCATGCTGAACATTTCAAATCTTTCCTCGTTTTATGTAAATAAATCTATAAAGAATTTATTCTTCTAGATCATCTGCCCATCTCAAAAAGAAAAGAAAATGAAAAAAAAAAAGGCAAAGTCTTTGTGGTACAACAGTGAAGAACTGATAACGCCCAAGAAAATAAGCAAATTGATAATTACATGAACAGAATACAGTAATAGAAAATAATAGAGGGACCTCATTAGCGTGGTTGTGGAAGGCCTTTCTGAGAAGACAGCCTAAAGAGCCAAAGGATGAAAAGAAATAACCTTGTAAAGAGCCACAGAGCAGCATTTCAAGTAGAAGAAATGGTGTGTGCAAAGGCCCTGAGGTAAGAAAGGGTGGTGGTTGCAGCAACTGAAGGGGCCAGTGTGGCTGGCGCTTAGTGGACATCAGGGAAGCTAGCATGAGATGAGGCTGGGGAGTAGGCAGGCACCAGAAAATATTGGTTAGAAAGGCCATGAACAAGAATTTGGATTTTAAATTTCAGAGTACTGGGAAGTTATTGAAGGATTTAATACAGGTGAACATTGCTGAGTCATGTCTGATTCTTGCTAATCCATGGACTGTAGCCTGCCAGTCTCCTCTTGAAAAGTTAAATTTTTACATAACCTCCTGCTCATTCTGCCTCTGTAACTCAGCTTGCTTCTTGCAAAGTCTGGATCACATATGTCATGTAGTCTCAGAAAGTGGGGACTTACAATATTATGAACTGGAGCTTATCTCACTCACCCTTGTACTGTTCTTTGCAATCACCCAGCTCCTGCAAACCCACTTAATCATGCCTGTCCATGTATAAAAACTCTGTAACCCCTTTGTTCAGGGCTCAGAGATTGGAGTGTTAACTCCTCTGGGCCCGCCAGCATAATAAACCCAAGTTCTCCAACTCTCCAAGTGTGGTGTTTGGTTTCTCAAGTACTGGTTTCTAAAACACTCTCTCCAAGGGATTTCCCAGGCAAGAATACTGGAGTGGGTTGCCATTTCCTTCTCCAGGGGATCGTTCTAACTCAGGGATAGAACCTGAGTCTCGTGCGTTGCCAGGCGAATTCTTTACCACTGGATCATAAGGAAGCCCAATACAGGTGAAAAGTGTGATTTTTTTTTTTTTTTAATATCACTCTGGTTGCTGGACTGAAAATGGAGGAACACATGAACTATGTAAACCAATTTCTCTTAAAAGCTATTAAGCTTTTCAGAATTAATTTACTTTTTCAATTACATAAAGCTATTTTATTCTATCATATTAGTCTTCAGGGCTTGGGTGTCAAGAGTAAAAGAAGCATAGTTCCCTACTCCGTGAAACCGATTTGTCTTTTTGTGATTATTCCATTTTATCCTTCAGCCCGAAGGGAAAAGTATTCAAATACTCTTGACTGAAGAATTAAGCTTGTCTGTTAGGAAAATGCACCCTCAACTGTTGCTGGTTGAAACTTCAGGAGAGGGAGCAACAAAGAGCAACTTTAAATGAAGAAGTTATCCCAATCAGCCAGTCCCAGCTGCTGAATCAATGAGTGTGCATGTGGGGAGAGGCATGGACTTCAAAGCCAGATTACACTCTCAAGTATTCTGCAGCTATCTTTTTTTTTTTAAGCCTAGGTTAGCAGAAAAGAAAAAAGCAATGCTCTCATCTCTTCTCCCCCGCACCCCATCCTCCAACCTCATCAAGAGGACACAGCCCAACCTACAAAACTAACATGGAAAACAGCCATTAGACTTGCAGCTAAGAAGCCCCAGAGACACAGTTATTTTATTCACCAAGGACTCTGCAAACACGCTCAGGTTTTCTGACGATGCACTGCTTGGAACAATGAATAAGATTCCACCCCTGTGGGGTTGCCTGACTAAACAAAAAGTAAAAGTTGACAAATAGAGGGAAAGAGTGACGAGCTCAGGTAGCTTCTATCTTCAGTGGAAATCAATGCTCAGCAAACCGTGAGATGGGAAAGTACTACCTAATGGGAGCGATCAAAAGAAAAAGCTTCAGCTGTTCAGCTTGTTTTCAGCCTGTCAGCTGAAGCAGGTGTCTTCTCTCAAAAATCCACAGAGCAGGGAATACCCATGGTGACCCCCGCCTCTTCCTCCCACTCGGAGAGAGAATTCTGACCTGAGAAGAAACAGATTTCTCCAGTATCTTGAAAGCACTGAACTTTAAAACAAAAAAACGAAACGCACACAGGTGAAAAGAACAATGAGGCAGTCTAATCGAGTTACAAGCAGGAAAAAAAAAAAAAAAACAGGCAAGTCAGGGAAAATAAGCTCTAATTATAAGCACGTTTGGAAACTGATGCCAGCACCCGATTCTGGACAGGAATACTTTTTTTTCCAGTAAGCCATCAACCTAGGATCTTCATTTTCTCAATTATGATATTGTCCAAGCCTAAGTCATTCGAGTGAATTAAGTCCTAGACACAGTACGTGCCAGTAGTTTTACCCCTAAAACCAACTGCTGATTTATTTACTATCGAGATCTGTGGTCTCCCCTCCCTGCTTTCTTGCTTCATATGCAATTCTTTTTAAATTTAAATATTGTATCTCAGTTAACTCTTGATTCCAAAAGACTCTTGGAAAAGCCTTAATGCTCTTCTAGCTTAAAATATGAAGTTTAAAAAAAATAAAATAAAGCCATGGTGAGACATCACCACACACCTGTTAAAAAGGCTAAAATAAAAATTATATTGATATCAACTTTTATCAAGTATCCACAACAGATGGATCTCTCATCTATTGGTGGTAAGAATAAAAACTGAAACAATCATTCCAAAAAATAATAATAAAGTCAGTATGTTGCTGTTGGGATGGCTCAGTGGTAAAGAATCTTCTTGCCGATGCATGATACTCGATTTCAATCCCTGAGTCAAGAAGCTCCCTGGAGAAGGAAACGGCAACCCACTCCAGGATTCTTGCCTGGAGAATCCCATGGACAGAGGAGCCTGGCACACTACAGTCCATAGCTTGCAAAGAGTCAGACACAGCTTAGCAACTCAGTTCAGTTCAGTTGCTCAGTGGTGTCCAACTCTTTGCGACCCCATGAATTGCAGCACACCAGACCTCCCTGTCCATCACCAACCCCCGGAGTTCACCTAAACTCATGTCCATCGAGTCACTGATGCCATCCAGCCATCTCATCCTCTGTTGTCCCCTTCTCCTCCTGCCCTCAATCCCTCCCAGCATCAGAGTCTTTTCCAGTGAGTCAACTCTTCACATGAGGTGGCCAAAGTACTGGAATTTCAGCTTTAGCATCAGTCCTTCCACTGAACACCCAGGACTGATCTCCTTTAGGATTGACTGGTTGGATCTCCTTGCAGACCAAGGGACTCTCAAGAGTCTTCTCCAACAACACAGTTCAAAAGCATCAATTCTCCAGCACTCAGCTTTCTTCACAGTCCAACTCACATCCATACATGACTACTGGAAAAACCATAGCCTTGACTAGACGGACCTTTGTTGGCAAAGTAATGTCTCTGCTTTTCAATATGCTATCTAGGTTGGTCATAACTTTTCTTNGTGCTTAGCTTTCTTCACAGTCCAACTCTCACATCCATACGTGACTACTGGAAAAACCATAGCCTTGACTAGACGGACCTTTGTTGGCAAAGTAATACCTCTGCTTTTGAATATACTATCTAGGTTGGTCGTAAGTTTTCTTCCAAGGAGTAAGCGTCTTTTAATTTCATGGCTGCAATCACCATCTGCAGTGATTTTGGAGCCCCCAAAAATAAAGTGTGAAACTGTTTCCACTGTTTCCCCATCTATTTCCCATGAAGTGATGAGACTAGATGCCATGATCTTAGTTTTCTGAATGTTGAGCTTTAAGCCAACTTTTTCACTCTCCTCTTTCACTTTCAAGAGGCTTTTTAGTTCCTCTTCACTTTCTGCCGTAAGGGTGGTGTCATCTGCATATCTGAGGTTATGAATATTTCTCCCGGCTTAGCAACTAAACAAAAATAAACTTAAAACATGATGTTTAAACTCGGTATACTTAAATTCAAAGTATTTTGATTTTACCTAAGGGAAAAACATGTTAAATACTGCTTGTTTTGATTTAGAACCCAAGCACCTCCAAAATATTCTAAAATGAACACAAGGTAATATTTTAAAAGTTACTAGAGCAGCCAAGCATTCAGGAAGCCTCCATACCTCTTTCAGGAAAGGTGAAGCCAGTGGTGTTGGAGGAGGTCACGGAGAGGACAGGGCCATCAGCTGACCCAGGAGCTAGATCCAGACAATCTGAGCCTTCTCAGATCCTTGGAGCTTATATCGGCCCACCATTCCCACAGCTGGAATTGTTTTCAAGGATGCAGCGTTGGGAGGGTTAAGTGTTATTGAGACCATCTGGATTAAATATGTGACTGAACATCATTGAGGCCTCAAAAACTTTTTAAAAAATATATTCTTAAATATATATATTCTTGTATTTGTGATAGTTTTGTTAATTTGCTTTGTTCTTTTTTAATTGGAAGATAATTGCTTTACAATGTTGTGTTGGTTTCTGCCATACAACAACACAAATCAACCATAAAATATATATGGGGTTTCCTAAGCGGCGCAGTGGTAACGAATCTGCCTGCCAATGCAGGAGACGCAGGTTCAATCCCTGCATCAGCCAGAGTCCCTGGGGGAGGGATGGCAACCCACCCCAGTATTCTTGCCTGGAGAGTCCCGTGAACAGAGGAGCCTGGCGATGTCAGCGCTGCTCTCTCAATTCACCCCGCCTCTCAGCGTGGCTGCGCAGGAAGGCAGGCTCTGGGAAGTAACTGACAACCACACAGTGAAAACAACCCAAGAGGAAGCCAGCATGGTAGGAAGCAGAAGGAAAGTTCCCCTAGGACCCACCTGGGCTGTAAAATCATGAGGCAAGGTGCTCAGGGCTGGTGCACTGGGGTGACCCTGAGGGATGGGATGGGGAGGGAGGTGGTAGAAAGGGTCAGGATGGGGAACACATGTACACCCATGGCTGATTCATGTGAATGAATGGTAAAAACCACTACAATATTGTAAAGTAAATAGCCTTCAATTAAAAAAAAAAATCAATACAAACCCTGAAGTCTACCCTCACTGTGACCTTACCAATATGTGAAAGAATCACATTGTATTTTCTAAAGACATCTGAGTCTGGGAATGCTGCAAACTTGCTGGCAAACCATCCTGATACAGACAGTCAGCATTAAGCAGAGTATTTCCTCCTATGTGTCAGACACCACCCCAGGCCCTGGGTCTACAGTGGTGAAAAGAAAAGGAACTCCCCCTTATGGAGTATACAGTCCAGTGGGGAAGATGCTCTCTACCTACATAAATACTACTCAGAAAATTCTACTGTGCAAATACTGGGGACCAGAGTCACTGATAACTAGGGGGTCTAACAGAGTCTGAGAAAACAGAGAAGGTTTTCTTGAAGAAAGTGATGTTTAAGCTGAGACCTGAGAGCAAATGGGAGTTGTTCCAAGCCAAGACAGTATGTGTGGGAAGCTGACAGGGAGGGAGTAATGGTTGGTAATTTCCAGGTAAAGGGATGGCCTGGAGGCAGCAAGAAACTGTCATCTGTCATATTTAGGGAACTGATAACCATCAGGTACTGCTTGGAGTAGGCTTTGCTGGTAGCTCAATGATAAAGGATCTGCCTGCCAAGGCAGGAGATGCAGGTTCCATCTCTGGATCGGGAAGATCCCCTGGGAAAAGAAATGGCAACCCACTCCAATATTTTTACCTGGGAAATCCCATTGACAGAGGAGCCTGGTAGGCTACACTCCATTGGGTTGCAAAAGAGTCAGTAGGAACTTAGCAACTAAACAACAACAACTGCTTGTAGCAGAGAGCCTGGGAGATGCACTTGGGGCTGGAGGATAATAGTCAGTGTAGCTACATGTGTAGCTTGAGGCCAGAGCAGTAGGTAAGCCGTGTTACAAATCTGAAGCTAGGGCTTCCGTGGTGACTCAGTGGTAAGGAGTCCGCCTGCCAATTCAGGAGACAGGGTTCAAGCCCTGGTCCGGGAGGCTCCCACATGCCATGGAGCAATTAGGCCCATGTACCACAACTACTGAGCCTGTGCTCCAGAGCTAGGGAGGTGCAATTACTGAGCCTGTACACCCTAGAACCTGTACTCTGCAATAAGAGAAGCCACTGCAATGAGAAGCTTGTGTACCACAACTAGAAAGTAGCCCCCACTTGCTGCAACTAGAGAAAAATCCGTGTAGCAACAAGACCCAGCACAGCCAAAAGTAAAAAGTAAATAAAATTAAATATATATATAAAAAGAATTTGAAGCTAAATTCTTAAGTCAGTAAAAAGCCATGGTAAAGGAATGAGTGGTACAGTCAGGTATATGATTTTAAAAGAATATTTTTNCCTTATTTATTGCATATGTTGTTTGGTCTCTAATTGGATTTTTAATTTGGTAGTGGCTAGGGAGGGAAACAGGTTCTGGGTTTTGGCTTTTCTTTTGTCCTTTTTTTTTTCTTTCTTTTGAAGTGCATGAGAGGCACACAATGAGTAGTTGTCTTCCTGGGAGAAGATATCTATCAAGCGAAAAACAAACAAACATAAAAACCTCTGTTCACACTATTACATATAAAATAGATAAACAACAAGAATTTGCTGTATAGCACAGGGAACTAAACTCAATATCTTGTAATAACCTATAATGGAAAAGAATCTGAGAAAGAATATAAATATGTAGGTATACATATGTGTATATACATATATACATACATGCATACATGTATATATAACCAAATCACTTTGCCTCACACCTGAAACTAATACAATATTGCAAATCAATTATTCTTCAATTTAAAGAAAAGAATCATTAAAAAAAATCTTTTATTGTCCAATAGCTATAACTATAGCATTATAAGACAGAGAAGGATATCTGACTGATTGATTTCTCAAACAATACTCACTATTTTCCTCTTTCTGAATAATCTGTATAATCTCTGGCAATTATGGTAAAAACCAGCACCGGAGCTGTCAGAATGAATCATCAATCCCCCTAAATGTCTAGCAGTTGACAGAAGTTACCAAAATCAACTCTGATCTAAGCCAATCTATTTAGAGCCCTTGTTCGTTATAAGAATTTTTGAAACCTCAACCAAAACCTATCTTCAGGCCAGACCACAGTACAACACCAGGAAATGCATTTTCACTGGGAGTGGGGGGAGGGTGGAAGGGTTCACACAAAAGGACTTTCCTTTGTTCTGGAAGAAAAGGATCATTTGTTCACTCAGAATGAGAACTCAGACAGGTAGGCCAACAGAAGGAGCAGTTAGGAATGGGAAGGTTGGTTTTTGACAACTGGCTCATCATATATTAGAGAAGCAGAGGTTAGTTCCCTGAAGTGAAGTCCTGGAGGGTCACTGAAAGTGCACTTGGAAGGGGCATGAAGAAATCATGAGGTGCTGTCCAGGCAGGGAAAGTGGTGGTGGAAGGGGGCAGAGCCAAGGTCCTCTCTGCATGTTTTACTTTGGACATTGTGCCCATGTTCCCTTCCTTCAACACCCACACACACTCTTCCTTGTTCCTCAGACCCTCCCAGGGCACGAGCACTTTGCCTGTGAATTCCCTGCATGACTCTGAGCTGGGTGAGCCAGCAAGCTCCGCCATATCCCTTCTCCTAACACAAGGGATCAAAGTTACAAAAGTGGAGAGAAGGTACATCTATATTGCTTACACTGTGGCTACCTTAATTAATAGGGGCATTTATACATTGGATTGACCTACAAAAACCCTTTCTCTCCATACACAAGGAAGGCTGCAAGAAACAGCCCAGGTCCAAAGAGTGTTCTTAAAAGTCCAGATAGGCTCTGACCCTGACTACCAGCCCAGGACACCACCCTCTCTTTCTCTCTGCCCATCTTGGGTCTGTTCTCTCTGCAAGTTCCATTTGTAGCAAGGAGGAGGTGGAGGATGGTTGGCTTTGACAGGATGAATAATTTCTGAGCTATGTTTCTTCTTAGTGACACCATTAAAGTTTCATTAAGGGGAAATATCACAGCTACTGACTGAAGTGAAAGTGAATGTGAAGTTGCTCAGTCGTGTCCCACTCTTTGCGACCCCGTGGACTGTAGCCTACCAGGCTCCTTNAGGATGAATAATTTCTGAGCTATGTTTCTTCTTAGTGACACCATTAAAGTTTCATTAAGGGGAAATATCACAGCTACTGACTGAAGTGAAAGTGAATGTGAAGTTGCTCAGTCGTGTCCCACTCTTTGCGACCCCGTGGACTGTAGCCTACCAGGCTCCTTTGTCCATGGGATTTTCCAGGCAATAGTACTGGAGCGGATTGCCATTTCCTTCTCCAGGGGATCTTCCCAACCCAGGGATTGAACCTGGGTTCCCACATTGTAGACAGACACTTTACTGTCTGAGCCACCAGGGAAGTCTAAGGAGATCTTAAAAGGATTTGTTGGCCCCATCCATTAATTTGTGCCCTAACCTTCCTCTACCCATGAAGCATCTGCTCAGCCTTAGCCAGAGAGGGGTCAATTTATCACTTCTTGCACACCAAGAATGTTACTGCCCCTTGTGTTTGGCCAAGTCTCTCCACCAGGTCCACTCCTGTTCATCCTTCAAGGAATGTGAGTCCAACTCTTGACTCATACCTTCTTTGGAAATGGCTGTTAACTTTTCATCCCATAATGATGTCCCCTTCCTGTAATTCAGAGCAAGGGTGATCTAAAACTTTTACTTTTTCTTGGCCTTTAGCAAGTCTGGGACTCCCTTGGTTCCAATCCTTTTGTGGTCATCTAGCCTCTTATATGTAAATTCTGTCTTACCAACTTGGCTATAAGCTAAAGACTTGAAATGCAGCATCTACCACAGTGCTGATTGTTTAAGGGTATTTGGTAATAGCTAAAAGTAAATGTTAGTATGAGGAGATGATCAAATCCAGTCATCTCATTTTACAAATAAAATATTAAATGAGGTAATTTTCCCAAAGTCACTGTGACAACCAGAAATTAATCTGAAGCCTACCCACCTTTACCAATCCATGTCTCTAAATTGCTGCTTTCTACCCATGTACAAAGAATAAAGAATCTAGAATGCAGATAATAAAGAAAGCTGTCATTCAATCCACTTAGAATCCTGTATCTATAAAAGATTACAACTTGAACATCATTTCCAAATGAATGGGGAGAAGAACAAGGTGCCATCATCCTGAGTAACCACGACAGTTTAAAGAAAGGGGCTGAGGAGCTGACCTCCACCAGTCAGAATCAGCCCTCTTGGATTGGCTGTGTCCTCTCATATAGTTAACTCTATTTACAAGACTAAGAAATGACTTTCCTCAAATACCATTTCTGTCATTTTTGATCAAATGTAAAAATTTAAAGGTGTTTTGATATGCAGAGGTGTGGGGAGGAAATTTTATTTTCGTGTTTGTAATGACACACTGAAAACTCAGCAAAATGAGGTGAACATCACCTTGATTACCTATTATTTCCATGCCAATAAAAAAGTTCTGTTTCCATACTACTCTTCATCTTGCCTTATGGCATTGATTTCTACTCCTTTCTCAAATTTTCCTCACGTGACTGTGTCTTTTGATAATATTCTATACTTAATTACCACATCCTCAAGTGAGTCCCTGTATAAAGTCTCTAATTGTTCTTCTCTTAGTCTTTTCTTAAACTCATTCCAATCAGACATTAGCTCTCATAACCCCACCACACCTGCTCTCATCAAAGTCCTCAGTGACCCCCACTTCACTGGCTCCCTTGATCAGTTCTCAGCAATTTACATCTCTCACCATAATTGACCTATCAGAAGCATTGGATGTAGTAGGTCATTCCTACTCCTTGATGTATTTTTTTGTCACCTGCTTTCTAGGACCCCAAACTCTAGTTTCCTCCTACATCATGGGTCATTCCCTCTCCATCTCCTTTATTGGTTCCTTCTCATCTTCCCAACATCTTACTGCTGGAGTATCTATCCCAAGATTGAGCCCTTTTGTCCTCTGTTCTTCTCTGTCAACAGTCACTTATCTGGTATCATAATTTTAAACAGCTCCTAAATGGCAGCCCTCCTAGATTTCTATACCCAGTGCAGACCTCTCTCCTGAACTCTGCCCATTTCATATTTACACTTAGAATTCAACAGAAACAGAATCCTTCATCACCTCTCAAACCTGAACCCTTAATTTTTCCCTTGAGATATCTCCACCTTAGTTTACTGTTACTCCATCCTTCCAGCTGTTCAGATCAAAAATTTTGAGGCCCTATATTCCCAATGCCCTGATTCCTGGTCACTTGGATCATTGCCATACCTCTTTTTTTCCATCAATTTATTTATTTTAATTGGAGGCTAATAACAATATTGTAGTGAGTTTTGCCATACATTGACATGAATCAGCCATGGGTATACATGTGTCCCCCATTCTGAACCCTCCCCACCTCCCTCCATATCCCATCCCTCAGGGATGTCCCAGTGCACCAGCTTTGAGTGTCCTGTCTCATGCATCAAACTTGGACTGGTGATCTATTTCACATATGATAATATACATGTTTCAATGCTATTCTCTCAAATCATCCTACCCTCACTTCTCCCACAGAGTCCAAAAGTCTGTTCTTTGTATCTGTGTCTCTTTTGCCATCTCGAATATAGGATCATCATTACCATCTTTCTAAATTCCATATATATGTGTTCAGTTCAGTTCAGTCACCCAGTGGTGTCTGACTCTTTGCAACCCCATGAATCGAAGCATGCCAGGCCTCCCTGTCCATCACCAACTCCCAGAATTTACCCAAATTGATATCCATTGAGTTGGTGATGCCATCCTGCCAGGGTCCAGCCCCGGTGGATCCAGGGTGATTCGAAGGTGGGGACGGAGTAGGCGTCCTTGGAAAAAACTTAATTAATTACAGATATATAGAGAGATTAGAAACAGACAGTGTAGTGGGAAAATTAGAGGATAAAAAGAGGCTGAATAACTTGGTTTACGTGGAATACCAATCACCACCTACGTAGGCCACAGGCATCTTTCCGTTCTCCTGAAGGAGAGGAGGCACTGAGGACTCCCTGGTCCGATCTCAGAAGCCAAGGCAGAATTAGCAGGTTTGGTGAGTACCCACATTTCAGATGGGAATTCCGCTAGGAAAACGGGGAACAAGAAAGAAATGACATGGAGGAATCAGTCTTTCCAGAAACTGATCCAATTTCTTTATTTTTCAGGTTTATTTATATACATTTTGTTATACATAGGGATGAATAGAGTCACACGGGGGTCAGCAGACCTGACCCTTGTCACAATCAGGTGCTTCATATAAAATTATACAAAGGTCTTGTGGGTTTTACATCATCTTCTGGCCATGAGGCCTGCTGACATTTTATGACCCTTCCTGATACCAGTCAGTTAACCAGAAAACTTATTTTTCCGGGGTGATTTTTTCTTAAATCAGGTGCCACCCTCCAAATAAAGTTGCATTCCTATAGGGTGAGGGTGTAGTGAGTTACAACTAGGAAGGAATTTACTTAACCTAAGTAAATCTATTAATCTTAAAGGTTAATACTTATTTCTCCTATATGCTAGTTATATTCATTATAAGGGCAGGGAATATGGAGATTTAGCAGCAAACATCAGCCCAACAAATGAAAACTTTTCACCAATGTTCCCTTTAAGATCTGTTTGGTCTTAAGATAGTGATAAAGTTACATTTTTACCTAGCAAGGACACAGTGATTTATAACAAAGTACAGTGATCTATAACAAAAGAGAAAATTCATTAACTCAAAAAGTCTAGTATCGCTAACATCAAAAACTACTATATTTCCTTTTCTATATTCCAAGTACACAGATTAATATATTCTCAGGTGCCTAAGGATATGGAGGCCTGGCAGCAATCATTGACTCAACAATGAGAAAAGCCCTATGCTAATACTCCAAACTCTCTGTGCTGTTTATGGTTGAGAGGTTGTCACACAAGCTAGTCTGTCAGCAGAGAGGTTTGACCTGAGACACCCTTGTGTCAGGGCAGGGAATCAGCAGTAATTATTGGCATGACAAATGAAAAAACCCTTCACCAGTATAATTTCTAATCAACCCACTGTACTATACTAATAATTTTCTAACTTCTCAAAAGAGTGTATTTAGAAAGTTTTAAAGTATCTCGTGCCTTTCAAGGTTGGGAGGCTGTAAACAATCACATGTGGCTGGATGAACCTGATCAGGGAGGCTAGAGGACCTCCAGAGGAGTTTGTAAGTTGAAACATTCTTGTCACACCCAGGAATTTTTATTAACAGGAGCTGCAAGTTAACTCCTTCTCCAAGAGAAATGGTTATGGGGGAGAGCCCCCCATGAAGTCAGAGGTGTAGGTGAGAGCATGAAACAGACTCTGGTTTTGGGGTTGGATGTTCGGGAACAGGGGGTTTCCGAGGTTTGATCATGCCTTTGGGTATGCCAATCCTCCTTACTCATGACCTTTGCCATGGGCAGAGTTCCTCACTCTGGCTCCCAGCACCATCCAGCCATCTCATCCTCTGTCGTCCCTTCTCCTCCTGCTCCCAATCCCTCCTAGCATCAGAGTCTTTTCCAATAAGTCAACTCTTCACATGAGGTGGTCAAAGTATTGGAGTTTCAGCTTTAGCATCAGTCCTTCCAAAGAAATCCCAGGACTGATCTCCTTAGAATGGACTGGTTGGATCTCCTTGCAGTCCAAGGGACTCTCAAGAGTCTTCTCCAACACCACAGTTCAAAAGCATCAATTCTTCGATGCTCAGCTTTCTCACAGTCCAACTCTCATATCCATACATGACCACTGGAAAAACCATAGCCTTGACTAGACGGACCTTTGTTGGCAAAGTAATGTCTCTGCTTTTGAATATGCTGTCTAGGTTGGTCTTAACTTTCCTTCCAAGGAGNCAAAGCTATGGTTTTTCCTGTAGTCATGTATGCATGTGAGAGTTGAACTATAAAGAAAGTTGAGTGCTGAAGAACTGATGCTTTTGAACTGTGGTTTTGGAGAAGAGTCTTGAGAGTCCCTTGGACTGCAAGGAGATCCAACCAGTCCATCCTAAAGGATATCAGTCCTAAATATTCATTAGAAGGACTGATACTGAAGCTGAAGTTCCAATACTTTGGCCCCCTGATGTGAAGAACTGACTCACTGGAAAAGATCCTGATGCTGAGAAAGACTGAAGGTGGGAGAAGAAGGGGATGGCAGGGGATGAGGTGTTTGGATGGCATCACTGACACTATGGATATGAGTTTGAGTGAGTCGGCTCCAGGATTTGGTGATAGAGAAGCCTGGCGTGTTGCTGTGCATGGGGTTGCAAAGAGTTGGATATGACTGAGCGACTGAACTGAACTGAACTGAACTGAGACACACTGACCTCATTGCTCTCCTTGGAATATTGCAGCCACTCTACTGCCCCAGGTCCTTTACACCAGCTGTCACCTCTGCCTGGCAACATGCTTGCCCCAGAAATCGGCCTGGTTTCCTCCCTTACTCCTGTCAAGTCTCTCCCCAAAAATCACTTTTGCAATGAGACTTACTGTGACCATGTAATTTAATATTATAACATGCTTCCACTCATACTCCTAGTTCCCCTACTTCCCCCTACATCTCATTTTTCCTGAGCCATTATAACCTTATAGCATATAATATTTATTTAATTTACTATTTGCTCCACCAACTGCAGTAAAAGCTCTGTGAGGATACAGGTCTTCTTTGTTCGCCAATATATCTCAAGTCCCTGGAATGATGCCTCCACAGATATTCTGGATGAGTGGATGAATGTGTTCAGCAAGCCCCTCCACTGCAGATCAATAGGGAACTGTCTATTGCATACCACCTCAAATGAGGAAAGTCAAACCCAAAAAGGACTTGACTGTTAGTCAAAGTAGAAGTTCAAGTCTTAGGATTTCATTTTCTCTTTCCTTCTCTCACATAGGTTACCTGTCACTTTTTATGTGGACTACTGTACAGGAAAGAACTTTCACTTTCCTGCAATATGGGTTGCACTCACTCACCTCAGAACTGGAAAGAAATGGAAGACTGAGAGGATGAATTCTTACCGACGCCCAAGCAAGGACAAATTCTCTACTTTCAATAATCATTGAGCTCTAATTCTGTGCCAGGAACAGGAAACATGCTAAAGAAGGAAGGAAAGGATGCTGATCTCCTGGAGGTTAAATTCCAGTGTAATTACCTATCCCACCAAGGTCTGTGTCTGGGTGCCAGTTACTAGAACTCATTTGTCTTGTTGGGGACAGAAGGAAAACCCAGGTATTCTATGTTACATTCACTTTTAGAACATGTGGCTCATGGTGTGATCCCCAGGTAGCTGCCTGGGCTCACCTGGAAGCCTGTTAGAAATGCAGACTCACAGGCCCTACCTCAGGCCTATGAATCAGAGACTGTATTTGAATAAGATTTCCAGACAATTCTTATGCACAGAAATGTTCCTGTACACTGCCTTGGAGCTTTCCCCTCACAGTAAACCCATTGGTATCACGTGACTTGTGGCCAACAGAAATTTGAGGAAGAGAAATGAGAGAATCCAATTCATATTCCCTTTTGCTAATCAACAAGGACTATCACTTGATACCATAGATGATAATAGGAATTGTAGTAGAAGGCTCTAGATTAATGTCCTTGATCATTTAAAAATTCATAGAACACAAAACTGATCTGAAATTTGCTAAACACTTAGAGCTTTCAAACACATTCAAGAGGCAGTATTTAAAGGCCTTAATACATTTGAGTCTAGATTCTGAAGTCAAACATCCTGGTTTCTAAGCTGTCACTCTATCATTAGTTGTGGTTCCTGGGTCAACTTGTTTGGCCTCTCTAAGTTTCCGTTTCCTCTTCTATAAATTAGAAATAATAATAGTACTTACCTTATATGATTTTTATGAGGACTAGATAAGGTAATTGTGTATAAAGAAGTAAGCATCCAACATGCACACAAACTTTCCATTAGAAAATAAATAATTTCTAGAGATCCAATGTGAAGAATGATAACTGTACTTAATAATGTATCTACCTCTGAAATGAGTAGATTTAGTGTTCTCAGAACAAAAAAAGGTAAAGAAACATAATGCTAAACATATAATAAGAATTCAATAAATTTTAGCTTATATTATTATTATTATTTTGTTTCAATCAACAGTTCATTTATTTGAAAAATATTTTAGGAATATAATGTAATGTGTCAGTTATGTCTGACTCTTTGTGACCCCGTGGACTATAGCCTGCCAGGCTCCTCTGTCAAGCATACTACAGTGGTTTGCTATTTCCTTCTCCAGGGATCTTCCCAACCTAGGGACTGAACCTGTGTCTCTTGCATTGGCAGGTGGATTCTTTACTGCTGAGCCACCTGGGAAGCCCTATTTTAGGAATGGGGTACAAAAATGGAGACAATCAGGATAAAATATGAGGAACCTACTTAGATTAGCTGATAAAGCAAGACCTCTCTGGGGAAAAAAGGTTGACATGGAAACCTGGAGGATAAGAAATAGCCAGTCATGATGAGTCATGGAGTCACGCTGGGGAAGGGAAGAGCTGTTAAGATAGATACAGATCACACAGGGCTTCAGAGTCTAGAAGAGGGGAATGGAATTCATCCATCACCATGGAAAGCTACTGAATCCTTTCAGACAGAGGAGTGAATTGGACAAACACAAATGTATATTGGGGTGCCACTGGGGATAAAGGTCTGGGAAAAGTCCCTGGGACGTATGAAGATGAATCAAACATGGGGTCAGCTTCTAAGGAACTGTCATTCTAATAGTCTGGCTTGAGACTTAATGCCAAAGTAGCAAAGTTCCCCTCCCATGTCCTCCACCCTTCCTCTGCAACTCCTCACTGAACATGTCCAGGAACCAGCTCACCCATCAGCTCCTTTCTGGAGCTTGTACTGACCTCTGTCCCCTGAGTTCCTAGCTCCTTTGTCTGATCTCTCAGAGAACCTGGCACACGCCTGTGTAATAGAGCCTCGATCTCCTGTGTCTGTAATTAGTTGCATCCTTCCTATACTTGTTTATGGCTAAATCTATGTTTTCCATTTCTATAGTCTCACTACCGATTATAACGCTGGCAGGTTGGCGCATGGCCAGTTCTTAATAAATGTTATTGTGAAGAAAAGAACTAAGATTTGTTTGCCATTTCTTCCTTTATGGCCAAAAAAGTGTGTGCCAAATTCAGTTTCTGTGTTTCAGTGATAATCCAGAGACTCCCTGACTAGGGGTTTTCTTGAAGAGAATTATCTCTTTTAATGACTACCCTCTGAAAGAGAAAAATCAATTTGAAATGCATTTTACTAATAAGTGGATGTGTATTTTACACACCTTGTGGTTTCTTTTTTTAAATTCAGCCCAGAATTATCACCATAGAAACCATAGAAGAACATATCCACCACCAGCATCTTGGTCTATTTTTTTTAGTTTTTCCTCCCCGTGGCCCTTTGTTGTGCTTCTCATCTCACAGAAGGGGAAACTGCAGCACAGGAAGGGCTGGCCACACAATGAGTCAGTAATCAAACAAGCTCTTCCTGAGAGCAGGGTGCTCTGGAGGTGTCTCTGAGGTGGCCACACTCATCTCTGACCTTGTCCTCCTCTCTCTGCGCTGCTTTCTCTGCTAGGTCTCCTCCAGGCATAACTTCCACTCTTCCCTGGTTCTGTTAGTCCAGCCCTGTATCCCCGGTCAGCCCCAGAAAACCCAGCCACATCCACTGCAGACTCCTTACCTGGACAATCCCTCCTATGCTAAACCCCTACCCTGCCTCAGAGTGGCTCACAACCTCCCTCTCTGCCACCCCTTCTCCTACCTGGTCACAAATGCTAGTTGAATCTTCAGGCTCTGCCTCTTTTTCCCTTAAAGTCCTGCTATTTGAAACAAATATAGAACCTCAAGTTGACAAAGAACTCAGAGTCATCCAATCCCACCTACGAAGGTACCTTACAAAGTAATAGCAGCTAATCTGGTCTTCCCTTGTGGTACAGTGGATGGGAACCCACTGCCAACGCAGGAGACAAGGGTTTGATCCGTGGTCTGGGATGATTCCACATGCCACCAAGCCTGAGAGCCCTGACTACGGACGCCCATGTGCCCTAGAGCCTGTACACCTAGAGCAACTCCTGAGACCACATGCTGCAACTACTGAAGACTGCGCCTAGAGCCTGTGCGCCACAAAAGTCACCACAATGAGAAGCCCATAGTGAAGAGTAGCCCCTACTCACTGCAACTACAGAAAGACTGTCCAGAGCAGTGAAGAACCAGTGCCGTCCAAAAGAAATAAACAATATTTTTGTTTTTAAATAGCAGCTAATCTGAAAAGCAGTTTGTGTTCCTGGGTAGCTAATGGAAAAGAAAAAAAAGGTCAGCACTGAGAGGAGCCAAAATTAAGTACCCTTTCAAGCATCAGGGTAAGCTAATTGCCACATCTGTTTGGTCATTCACTGGAAGAGTTAGAACTCATGTCTACCAAAACTATTCTTGGATCCAAGAAGATGGGAGAAAAGAAGTCTGTTACATGAACATTCATCCTTGCTGGAGAAGATCCAAGTGTGAACAACAAGAAACTTATATAAAGTATCATACAAAATGATGAAAATACAATTAGGTATCAAAGTGAGCATTTCTTTAAAATTCAAAGAGAAATTGTAATGAACTCAGTTCAGTTCAGTTCAGTCACTCAGTCGTGTCCAACTCTTTGCAAACCCATAGACTGCAGCACACCAGGATTCCCTGTCCATCACCAACACCTGGAGCATGCTCAAACTCATGTGCATTGAGTCAGTGATGCCATCCAACCATCTCATCTGTTGTCCCCTTCTGCTCCTGCCTTCAATCTTTCCCAGCATCAGGGTCTTTTCAAATGAGTCAGTTCTTCACATCAGGTGGCCAAAGTATTGGAACTTCAGGTTCAGCATCAGTCCTTCCAATGAAGACTCAGGACTGATTTCCTTTAGGATAGACTGGTTGGATCTCCTTGCAGTCCAAGAGACTCTCAAGACTCTTCTCCAACAGCACAGTTCAAAAGCATCAACTCTTCAGTGCTCAACCTTCTTTATAGTCCAACTCTCACACCCATATGTGACTACTGGAAAAACCATAGCTTTGACTAGATGGACCTTTGTTGGTAAAATAATGTCTCTGCTTTTTAATATGCAATCTAGGTTGGTCATAGCTTTTCTTCCAAGGAGCAAGCATCTTTTAACTTCATGACTGCAGTCACCATCTGCAGTGATGTTGGAGTCCAAGAATATAAAGTCTGTCACTGTTTCCATTGTTTCCCCTACTATTTGCCATTAAGTGATGGGACCGGATGCCATGATTTTCATTTTTTGAATGTTGAGTTTTAAGCTAGCTTTTTCACTCTCCTCTTTTACCTTCATCAAAAGGGTCTTTAGTTCCTCTTCACTTTCTGCTGTAAGGGTGGGTCATCTGCGTATCTGAGGTTATTGATATTTCTCCCTGCAATTTGGATTCCAGCTTGTGCTTCATCCAGTCTGGCATTTTGCTTGATGTACTCTGCATATAAGTTAAACAAGCAAGGTGACAATACACAGTCTTGATGTACTTCTTCCTTTCCCAATTTGGAACCAGTCCATTGTTCCATGTTCAATTCTAACTGTTGCTTCTTGACCTGCATACAGATTTCTCAGGAGGCAGGTAAGATGGTCTGGTATTTCCATCTCTTTAAGAATTTTCCACAGTTTGCTGTGATCCACACAGTCAAAGGTTTTAGCATAGTCAATGAAGCAGAAGTAGGATTCTTCTGAAATTTTCTTGCCTTTTCAATGATCCAACGGATGTTGGCAATTTGATCTCTGGTTCTTCTGTATTTTCTAAATCCAGCTTGAACATCTGGAAGTTCTTGGTTCATGTACTGTTGAAGCCTGACTTGGAAATTTTTGAGCATTACTTTGCTAGCATGTGAGCTGGTAGACTGCGGTCCATGGGGTCGCTAAAAGTCAGACACAACTGAGTGACTTCACTCTCACTTCTCACTTTCATGCATTGGAGAAGGAAGTGGCAACCCACTCCAGTGTTCTTGCCTGGAGAATCCCAGGGACGGGGGAGCCTGGTGGGCTGCTGTCTATGGGGTCGCACAGAGTCAGACACGACTGAGGTGACTTAGCAGCAGCAGAGATGAGTGCAATTGTGTGGTAGTTTGAATATTCTTTGGCATTGCCTGTCTTTGAGATTGGAATGAAAACTGATCTTTTCCAGTCCTATGGCCACTGCTGAGTTTTCCAGATTTGCTGGCATAATGAATGTAACACTTTCACAGCATTGTATTTTAGGATTTGAAATAACTCAACTGGAATTCCATCACCTCCACTAGCTTTGTTCGTAGTGACGGCCCACTTAACTGTGCACTTCAGGATGTCTGGCTCTAGGTGAGTGATTACACTATCGTGGTTATCTGGGTTATTAAGATCTTTTTTATATAGTTTTTCTGTGCATTGTTGCCACCTCTTCTTGATAGTTTCTGTTAAGCACATATCATTTCTGTCCTTTATTGAGCTCATCTTTGCATGAAATGTTCCCTTGGTATCTCTAATTTTCTTGAAGAGATCTCTAGTCTTTCCCATTCTATTGTTTTCCTCTATTTCTTTGCATTGATCACTGAGGAAGGCTATCTCTCCTTGCTATTCTTTGGAACTCTGCATTCAGATGGGTGTATCTTTCCTTTTTTCCTTTGCTTTTTGCTTCTCTTCTTTTCTCAGCTATTTGTAAGGCCTCCTCAGACAATCATTTTGCCTTTCGGCATTTCTTTTTCTTTGGGACGGTTTTGATCACCACCTCCTGTACAATGTTATGAACCACTATCAATAGTTCATCAGGCGCTCTGTCTATCAGATCTTGTCCCTTAAATCTAATTCTCACTTCCACTGTATAATCATAAGGATTTGATTTAGGTCATACTTGAATGGCCTAGTGGTTTTCCCTACTTTCTTCAATTTAAGTTGAAATTTGGCTAAGGAGTTCATGATCTGACTCACAGTCAGCTCCTGGTCTTGTTTTTACTGACTGTAGAGAGCTTCTTCATCTTCGGCTGCAAAGAATATAATCAAGCTGATTTTGGTACNTCCCTACTTTCTTCAATTTAAGTTGAAATTTGGCTAAGGAGTTCATGATCTGACTCACAGTCAGCTCCTGGTCTTGTTTTTACTGACTGTAGAGAGCTTCTTCATCTTCGGCTGCAAAGAATATAATCAAGCTGATTTTGGTACTGACCATCTGGTGATGTCCATGTGTAGACTCTTCTCTTGTGTTGTTGGAAGAGGGTGTTTTCTATGACCAGCGCATTCTCTTGGCAAAACTCTATTAGCCTTTTCTCTGCTTCATTTTGTAGTCCAAGGCCAAACTTGCCTGTTACTCCAGGTATCTCTTGACTTCCTACTTTTGCATTCCAGTCCCTTATGATGAAAAGGACACCTTTTTTTGGTGTTAGTTCTAGAAGTTCTTGTAGGTCTTCATAGAACAAAGTGCACATTTTTTAAAAGGTGATAAATATCACAAAATCCTAAGTCGTCCAATGTCAGAGCAGTGAAGATCCCTGGAGTTTTTTCTACCAGGATAGGTAACTCTGACTTTAATCCTGGAGTTCCTTTTCTTCTTTATTCCTTGCCTATATATTTTTGAAAAGTTGTCTGTCTTCCTCTCCTCCATTTCCTCATCAATGAGTCTCACCCTAATTGCTGACACTGTTTTCTAGTCTATACAACTCCATTGAATCATCTCTCAAAGGTTCCCAGTGCCTCCTCATCACCTAATCAGATGGCTTTTACTCACCCTTTGTGCTACTGGTCTGTCTTTCATGGCAGACAATCATAACTGAAAACAAGTCTTGCTGAAAACAAGTTCTCTTACCGAGTTTGTGATTCATCTTTCTATCCAGAATTTTTTTTTCCCTTTCTTATCCCCTGACCTCAATTCTGTGTTGACCACTAATCAACCAGAATCAGATGATTAAGATTGCAGTTGTCCCTAAATATTGTTAATGGACTAAAGTTGCTATTGTTATATTTCAATATTAATGTACAGACTAAAGTTTCTTTTGCAGGACAAGATGAGCTCAGAGACCCCTAAGCCATGGGCCACCTGGCTAGAGAATCATAAACTGGACACATCTTGACTCCTAAAAACATGATTAAGAAATGTCACAGGATGATGATTTATCCCAGTTTTTCTGTTCTTCCCCTTAAAATTATCCCTAACTCAAACACCAAGGTGGAATGGATCTGAGTCCTGTCTCCCACTCCTTTGCTTGACTCCCTGCAAATAAATCCTTACTTTGCTGCAAATACTTGCTACCAGAGTTTGGCTTTCTACCTTGTGGGCACACAAGACCTTGCTCAGTTATATAACCACACCTGCCTTCTCAGAATTCTATCAGTGCTGGCATGCACAAGGCTATATTGTCACAGTCTCCCCACCATGTCTATTCAACTTTTTTTTCTTGGTTTCACTTTCTCCTTCCATGTACTAAATTGGGTATAACCCAAGGCTCAATCCTCAATCCCTGCTTTTGGCAGTCCAGGAGTTTCCCCATCACCTCACAAAGCTTCAAACATACAAATAGTGACCAAATCTGTAACTCTGGCCCTGACACCTCTTCTGTATGTCAGCTCTACCAGTTGGACACCTTCATAGGAAAATCTCACTGAACCTTAAACTCCATGTGTTCAAAACACCTGTGGTGGATTCATGTCGACGTATGGCAAAGCCAATAGAGTATTGTAAAGTAAAATAAAGTTAAAAAAAAAAAAGGAAAAAAAAAAGCCTAATGATATGCACTTCAAAACTGGATTCTGTGTTCCAAAAACTCATTAGATTCTGAAATTCAATGTTTCTAAAATTAAATGCATCATCTTCCCTCATATCTAGCTATTTATCAGAACTTCACTTTTCTGTTAAAGATCTGAACCAAGTAGATGAGTATCAAGTCATAATTTCAGATAAGAAAATGACACTATCTTGCTCCTATCCTGTCTACATAAAGCAATTTATTCTGGTTTGTTCCTCATGAGAACAGGAAGTTGCTCTGAAGAGTTGGTTGGGAGAGAGCATCTGCAACCCACTTCATGAACTTTTGTTTACATGCAATTCTGTCTGTCTCCACCTAGACTTAGAGCAGATGCTCCAGGCCCCATTAGCATGAAAGCACATTTTGTGGTCAATGATGCTATTGTGATTCTGGTAGCTAACAGGAACATTTAAAAGATGAACATTATGTTATCAATACTATTTTTAAAAACAAACAAACAAAACTAAGAAGCAAAAAAAACTTTCCTTTATACTTGTAGAATTGAGGTGCAAGAGCAAAAACAGCTCTTAACCCTCTTCTTAGTACCTCAAGGAACTAGAAAATGTCCTTACAAAAAGGAGCAGAATGGCAGAGTTCAGGGGGGAGCGTTCAATGAGAAGAGAGAGGAAGAAGAAAAGGGGAGGAGAGGGAGTGAGGAGAGGAAGAAGAGGAAAAGAGAGCAAAGTAAAACAGGAACCTCCAAACTTTGCAGAATAAAATGGATTCTTCAATGCCCTAAAGCAAAAAACAAAATTTTCTCAACTGAATATTGAGGAAAGAGAAACTGACTAATCAGTTCCAAAGATTAACAGACTGAGTGGCTTCTAATGGAAACTGACCTGGAAGTCTGGAGAGGTTTTGTTAAGCAGGCAAAATTCAGCCAACAAAAGAAGCTGGGATATAAAATGAATAGAAGCAAGAGCAATTTCCCTTTTAAAATCATAATATTATGACCAACCCTGGGACTTCTCTGGTGGTCCAGTGGTTAAGAATCTGCCTGCCAGTGCAGGGGACATAGGTTTGTTTCCGGTCCAGGAAGATCCCACATGCTGTGTCACAGCCACTGAGCCCGCGTTCTACAGCCTGTGCTCTGCGACAAGAGAAGCCACCACACGAGAAGCCCACACACCACGGCTAGAGTAGCCCCAACTCACTGCAACGAGAGAAAAGCACGTGCACAGCAATGAAGACACCGCGCGGCCAATACAGATTGGTATTTTATCTTATCTGGGTAATCCAGAGTCCGTGTATATATCACAGCTGTAAGTGGCTGGGCAGAATATACAGGTAATTCTTATAGTAATACATACATACATATATCCACTGCTAAGTCACTTTAGTCGTGTCCGACTCTGTGCAACCCCATAGACGGCAGCCCACCAGGCTCCCCCGTCCCTGGGATTCTCCAGGCAAGAACACTGGAGTGGGTTGCCATTTCCTTCTCCAATGCATGAAAGTGAAAAGTGAAAGTGAAGTCGCTCAGTCATATCCGACTCTTAGCGACCCCATGGACTGCAGCCTACCAGGCTCCTCCATCCATAGGATTTTCCAGGCAAGAGTACTGGAGTGGGGTGCCATTGCCTTCTCCCACATATATTCATATTTATACCTAAAGTAGATAATACAATCACAGAGGAAAATACCTTCAGTATTCAGAACTGAGCATGTCCAAATGACAAATGGCCAATTTGTCAATGTTCCCCAAGGTTCTGACTTTAGTTCTTCTCTTACACTATTCTTTTTCCCTTTGTGATTCTCTCTTAATTTTGAGACCTGCATATCCAGATCCATACCATGCGTTTTCACGTGTGTCCTTCAGGGGTTTTGTTTCTATCTTATTGCCACATAACAAACTACCACACATTCAATGGTAAAGAAACACTGATTCTCACACTCATGAATCTGCAGATTGATTGTAGTTCAGCTCATCTAGAATGAGCTTGGCTAGGCAGTTCTGCTCCAAAGTGTGGTTTAAGCTCAGATCTGCTCTGTATGTGTTTTGTTCTGGGACCCAGAATGAAAGAGCTTTTTATTTTCATGGTAGGTGGTAGAAGTTCCTTCCCTAGTACAAATATACAATGCCTCTACGGCTTAGGCTTTGAAAGGGCAGCTAACATTTTCATCTGCATTCTATCAGTTAAAGCAAGCCATGCACCCAAGAACACCATAAAAGGCTCAAAGAAGAACAGTTTTCTCATAGAGGCTGAGAAAAGGAAGTGAATGATATTTAATCTGCTAAACTTTTCAAACTGAATAACTTCAAATCTTTCATCCTTGTTGTTCTCTTTTATTTAATGTCTGGCACCACTATACACTCAGTTAGAAAACCAAGAGTCATTATAACTTCTGCCTACCTTCAGTAACTGTTTATCAAATCTTATTGATTCTCATTTTTACATTTTAAATTTATCTGTACTTAATTTAGGCCTGAAGTGAAAACTAGAATGATTTTCTGACTGTGCCAACTGTATTATTCCAGAGCTGGTTATTCTATTATCCTAAAATTAGAGAAAGCAAGTAAACTTAGGTGATAATTCAGTTCAGTTCAGTTAAGTCGCTCAGTCATGTCAGACTCTTTGCGACCCCATGAATCACAGCACGCCAGGATTAAAAGCTCTTTTTTTCAGTACTCCATCTAATAAATGTGGAATAAATGATTAAATTTATAAACCCTAATCAACTATTGTGGAGAAGGTGATGGCACCCCGCTCCAGTACTCTCGCCTGGAAAATCTCATGGGCGGAGGAGCCTGGTGGGCTGAAGTCCATGGGGTCACGAAGAGTCAGACACGACTGAGCGACTTCACTTTCACTTTTCACTTTCATGCACTGGAGAAGGAAATGGCAACCCACTCCAGTGTTCTTGCCTGGAGAATCCCAGGGTCGGGGGAGCCTGGTTGGCTGCCGTCTGTGGGGTCGCACAGAGTTAGACATGACTGAGTGACTGAACTGACTGAACTTCTCAAATACTTGAGATACTGCACCTGTCAGTATGTTCTCTTCACTTGTGTCCCATCTCGCTTCCCAACAAACGTGTGTGTGTGTGTGTGTGTGNGTCGCACAGAGTTGGACACGGCTGAAGCGACTTAGCAGCAGCAGCAGCAGTCAACTACTGATCGGCTTCCTTGGTGGCGCAGGCGGAAAGAAGCTGCCTGGAATGAGGGAGACCTAGGTTCAACCCTTGAGGCAGGAAGATCCTCTGGAGAAGGAAATGGAAAGTCAACTATTGACTCAAGGAAAAATCATCTGCAGCTGAAACCATTAGATCAGGCATTCTCAACCTCAGCACTATTAACTTTTTTCATCATTAGAATTCTTACTGTCTTTTCCTAATTTCACATCTCTTGGACTGCAAAGAGATCCAACCAGTCCATCCTAAAGGAAATCAGTCCCAAATATTCATTGGAAGGACTGATGTTGAAGCTGAAACTCCAATACTTTGGTTACCTGATGCAAAGAGCTGACTCATTTGAAAAGACCCTGCTGCTGGGAAAGATTGAAGGTGTGAGGAGAAGGGGATAACAGAGGATGAGATGTTTGGATGGCATCACCAACACAATGGACATGAGTTTGGGTAAACTCCGGGAGTTGGTGATGGACAGGGAGGCCTGGCATGCTGCAGTCCATGGGGTCGCAAAGAGTCGGACATGANACATCCACACCCTACATCAGCATCTCTATTTCTGCCCTGCAAATAGTTTCATCTGTACCGATTTTTCCTAGATTCCACATACATGTGTTTATACACAATATTTGCTTTTCTCTTTCTTACTTCACTCTGAAAAGTTTAAGCAATTTTGTATTACTCACCACATGTCTCATCACTTCCCTGGTAGCTCAGATGGTAAAGAATCTGCCTGCAATGAGGGAGACCCAGGTTCGATCCCTCAGTCAGGAATATCCCCTGGAGAAGGGAGTGGCAACCCACTCCAGTATTCTTGCCTGGAGAATCCTATGGACAGAGGAACCTGGTGGGCTACAGTTCATGGGGTCGCGAAGAGTCAGACATTACTGAGTGGCTTTCACTTTTATCACATGCCAGCATCTATCAGAACAGTAGTGACAGGATTCTTATTGCCAGCTAGCTGATGGGCTATCCAACTCTAAAATCTTATTTTATCTGCCTTCTCAGATGGACTTTCTTGGGTTGGGTTCCTTGGGAATAGACACCAAGAGAGAGATTTGTAGATCTCATTTGTGTTTGTTCTCAGGAATACCACATTTCTAGGAGAGAAAGAAGGACTAGACAAAGGGAGAAACTGAACTGCAAAGAACTTGTGACAAAAGCCACCACCTACCCCATAGGGAGCTCTGGGAGTAGAATGGCCCTTCAGAATTGTTTTGTTTTTTAATATTTTTTCAAGTTAAGTTTATCAAGGTAAATTTACATTCAGTTAAATTCTTTTTAGTGTACAGTTCTATGAATTTTGACACACACACACACACACACACTCGTGTAACTGCCTCCACGATAAAGATATAAAATGCTTCTATCATCCCTAAAAGTTCTCTCACATGACTTTGGGATCAATCCCCACTCCTTCTTTGCCATGGCGACCGCTGATGTGATTTTTGCCATTGTGGTTTTAGTCTCTTCTGAAATATCGTATGAATGGAATCATGCAGAATGTCACCTTTCGAATCTGGTTGTTTTAAATTGTGGCACTGGCATTGTGCCATCATGTCAGCCCGTCCCTAATGCAGACACCTACAGGGAGGGTGTGAAACCTTGCAGAAGGCAGCTGCTTTCAGCTGAGGGCAATTTTCATCAGCTGTGAACCTTCCATGGTCAATATTCTCCATGCTTGAAAATGCGTGCTTTGGTCTTGAAGTGATGTGGGCAGTGCACCGCGCTACCCACTATGGTGTAAATGTGCTCAGAGTTGGTGCTTAAGTGTGCTTAAGGTTGGACAGAGTCAGGTTCAACATGTTTTGGGGGTGTGAATGAAGGGCATATTACATCAGAGTAGTTGAGGCACATAATATCCGCTTGCCCCACCCTAACGTCCTTTTATCTCAGTCAGTGGTTCCCTACACAGTCAGTTTTGCCGCAACAAGGGAACATTTGACAGTGTCTGAAGACGTGTTTGGTTGCCACAACTGGGAAGGTGGCAGGTAGAGGTTTCTACTGGTCTCTGGTAAGATGCTGCTAACCCCCCAATAGCACACAATACGATATCATCCCCAACAAAGATTTATTCTCATGCTCAAAATGTCGATAGTGCTAAGGAATGAGAAAGTCAAAGGGCCTCCTGGGCAACATCAAAGACTAACCCTTGAAGCTAGAGGTTAGAGCTCTAAAAAAATCTGAGACTTGGGTCCCAGTCTTAACCTTAGTGTGCTCCAGACAAGTTTAAAATCTCAACTCTGACAAGTCCAGTACGCCAGAGGAAGGACCCTGCTTCAAAAAGCATGGTACCTTGAGACTGGAAAATAGGACATTTAGGTCAGTGCTCTAAAAATCCTTGAAACATCAGAGTCCCTTGACCTTTCTGGGCCTGCAGAAGAGGCCCACTCCTCCATATTAAAAATTAACATTCCCTCTTGCTTGAAGATGACACAGAGACCCTTGCCTTACAAGAAAAAAAAAAAACTTTCAAAGATTAAAATTTGCTTCCACCTCTTCCTCTTAGCCATCAGAGCAAACTAGAGTCATTCACAATGTGGCATATTATGGTGGGAAGACCAAACTCTACCACCGTTACATTTAGCTGAGATAGTAAATCAAAACAATCTTGCATACTAGGCAGGGGGATGACAGGAGTGGTAGTCCTCATCGTATTTCCATTTAATTCATGTCTGATTCATAAGGAAACCATGTGGATCCTAGAGCATGACAATGGGCTGCAACAAACTCCATCCATACTACCAGTACATGCAGCTGTGGTGACAGACATGTTATTTTTAGTTAGAGCACACTGGCACTGTCTCGATAACAAAGTGTTTATCACTGATTTGGTCAAAGAATTCTTTACCATATTATCAAGACAACAGGGCAGAAACAGTTCATGTTCCCATGGAAGGGACAATATATTGCAGTTATGGTTTTGCTCTAAGGTGATACTCTCTCCCTCTGTCATAATATAGTCTAAAGGGACTTGGACCATCTGAACATATATTAGTATATTCTGCAGTTGGCATCATATTAATAAGTTGAGATAAGCAAGAAATGGCAGGTATTTTGAAGTCCTTGGTAAGACACAAACACTCTAGACAGTGGGAGATGCATCCCATGAAGATTCAGAGGCCTGTCTCACCAGTGGAAAACTGGAGGGGTCTAGTGTCCTGGGGGATGAATTAAACAACTCCTTTGCTAGTCATCTCTCCTTGCCCTTATCCTTCCACTACAATTCGTGCAGACCTCCAATCACCTCTGAATGACACCAAAAGCTACAAGTCCAAAACGAAACTCACAACCTTCCCCAGAGACCCTGCTCCTCTCCTATGTTGTATCTCTTGGTGAATGTCTCTACCACTCAACTCATTAATCCTATATGCCCCAGCTTTATCTCTCTCTTTACCCCAAATCCAATAAATCACTGAATCCTAAGCATCTCTCAAATCAGGCTTCTTATTTTTCCCACTGCTATTACTGTAATTCAGGCCTTCCCCATCTCTTTCCTTGTCCGACACTGGAGACAAATACATGAATAGTAGGAATATCAGTTTTGGAAACCTGCTGGTCTGCTGGACCTTGGTTTTAATTTTCATTTTACCCATACTCTGCTACATGAACTTGAACAATTAAACTAACCTAAGACTTAGTTTCTTCCTCTGTAAAAAGAGATAATAAATATCCAAATAATAATGTTAGTATGAGGATACAATGAAACTAATGTGTAAATTGCCTGACATAGAGGTCAGCAAATTTTCCAAGAAGGGTAGACTTCATAGTGTAAAGCAGTCAAATTCCCTCAAAATTAAATTATAATAAATTTTATATAATTCCAATCAAAAGTTCAATAGGATTTGGCAGGTAAGTGAATGGGGGGAAAGGCACTAGAGGAGTTGATCCTAAACTCCACATGAAGAGTAAATATATAAAAGTTGCCAACAACAAAAAGTCATAAAGATGCAGTTATCAAAATAGAATGACTAGCCCAATAACAGATAAAAAGACCAAAGGAACAGAGGAGAGTTTGGCACACTTAAAATATAAAACTCAACTGAGTAATTTTGCTTTCTATTTAGCTTTATCCAACAGCTCATGAATTGAGCTGCACACCATCTAGTAAACAGAAGAGTTCTCCAAAGAGCTGTATAAAATGGATGGCTTTTACAGAAATGGGACAGGACAAAGAGGTTATTAGCAAAAGAAAAGAAAGTTCCAGGCAAAGCTACCTTATCAGTGCCGACCAGAAATTTCCAGAAATTCCATTCCTAAGAGAAGTAGAAGATGCAATTAAGTCTAGGTTTGCTGTTCTGGGGACAAGTGGTTCCATCTTATGCCTGTTGACTTCCCCCCCAACCCTTTTTTTTTAAAAAACAGAAACAAACCCAAGCATAAGGGGAGCTTAGTGTAAGATTGTGTTGTCCTTTCAAACGGATGGGAAGTTAAAGCGAGGTGTGACATCTGATTTGAAAAATTTGTGTACTACTTATCTCAACTATATAAAAGTAGATTTTTATTATGGAACTAAAGCACAATGAAAGCTCTCTATTAGAAGAAAACAGATAAATATGTATCTGTAGGTATAAGGTGAGAGAAGTCTAAGTGTGACAAGAAGCTATAAAGAAAACAATAGATTTGCTTTTAAAAATTAAACATTTCTACATAGAAAAAGTTAACAGACAAATGACACAATGGGAAGACACCTTTGTAATACATGTAAATGACAAAGAAAGAGCTACATTCATAACACACAAAGAGCTGTCGTAAACTAGTAATAAAAATACAACGGCTTAATTTTTAAAAGTAAATTATATTAGGTAATTCACTGAAGAAGAACCACAAACGGCAATAAAGCCAAAAATTAAAGAGCTTCAACTTCTAAAATATTTTAAGGCAAATTATGGAGAGCATTTTTTTGCTGCTCATGTAAAAAGTTTTAGAAATGATAATGTAAATAAATCTTACAGTATAGAGAAAAAGCATTCTCACTTGTTGTGGGTAGGAGTGAAAATTAGTACAACTTTTCACAGAGCAATTTGATAATACCCATTGAAAGTCATAACTATATAGCTTATACCTTCCAATTCAGTTTTTCTATCCTAAAGAAATACTAGCAGAAATACACAGACACATATATAAACATAGTTACTATAGCATTTTTTTTTTGAAACAGCAAAACTTTGGGAACAAATTAAATGTCCCTTCATAGAGAAATGACTCAAGATGTGCTGGCGGTCTACGCACACAACCATTAAGAAGAAAGAGGTAGATGTGTAAAATAAATAGTTAGTGGGAAGTAGCTGCATAACGCCAGGAAGTAGCCTGGCGTTCTGTGATGACCTGGAGATTTGGGATCGGGGCAGGGGAGATGGGAGGGAGCCACAAGGGTATGGACATATGTATACTTATGACTGATTCACTTGTTGTGTGGCAGAAACCAACCTAACATTGTAAAGCAATTATTCTCCAATTAAAAAAAAACTTTATAGATGAGGGACTTCCCTGGCCATTCAGTGGTTAAGACTTTGCCTTCTAAGGCATTAGGGTGCAGGTTCACTCTGTCTTCAGAGAGCTAAGATCTCATATGTCTCAGGTCAAAAACTGAAAACATAAAACAGAAGTAATATTATAACAAATAAAAGACTTTAAGAAATTAAAACAGAAAAAAGAAAAGAAAGAGGTACATCTGTATGCTTGGAAAAAGAAATGTCCATATTTTTCTGTTCATTTTTTCAATACAATATTATTGAGCAACAGAATAAAAGTAGACATGGATCTAATTGGAAAAATACACAAAGGAAAAAAAAATCTAGGAAATCATTACAATAGGTGCTGTAAAGGAAACAGAGTAGAAAATAGTAGGCGTAATCCTTGATTCATCTCTTTTCCATGCACCCAACACCCAATCAACAGACTTGAAAATTTTACTACTAAAACTAACAGATCAAAACTTTCCACTTCTTTCCAGTTCTCCTTTTATTATGCTTTTCAGTGGCTTCCACTAGAACCTAAACCCCTCACCCCAGTTTAGAAAGCCCTGTATCATCTGGGCTCCTGTCTACTTCTTCAGCATCATCTCTTGCCATCCTCAGACTCCAGCCCTGTGGTCTTTCATGCTGTTCCTGCTATTAATACGTGCTGAGCCCATTCCTGTTTTACAGCCATCAATTTTGACAGTGGTTTTCAGCAAGGAGGAAGTTAGGAGCCGCGCCAGGGAGAAGTTTGGAAATATTTGGGGGATATATTTAGTTGTGTGAAAAGATTTCAATCTAAAATGGAACTGGAGGGTATGCAGTGGTGGACCTCACACATGCACCCTCAGAGGAGTGGAATTTAAGAAGCAGGAGACTGATTTCCTATAAACGTCTGGTTTATGAAAGACTGAGACTTATTACCTGACCAGTGAACATCTGCCCAGAATCCCTCTCCATCCTAAGCCAAAAAACATGTTTCTTGGACTCTCCCTGAACTTCCCCTTCTTCGCACTCCTTGCTCAAAAATACAGCTCACCCTAAATCCTCAGCAGACTTGCCTATAACTTGTTACAGCATGTGCTTCCCAAATAGTAATTCCTCTACTGTTCTCAAATAAACCTAATTTCTAGTAACCTGAGCTTGCCTTAGTTTACCTCTTTCTTTAGGCTAACAGTTGTCAAGTAACTAGTGGACCTATTGTCACTTAAGCCCTTAAAAAAAACTCAGCATATTTCTAGATNAATTCAGTTTTTCTATCCTAAAGAAATACTAGCAGAAATACACAGACACATATATAAACATAGTTACTATAGCATTTTTTTTTTGAAACAGCAAAACTTTGGGAACAAATTAAATGTCCCTTCATAGAGAAATGACTCAAGATGTGCTGGCGGTCTACGCACACAACCATTAAGAAGAAAGAGGTAGATGTGTAAAATAAATAGTTAGTGGGAAGTAGCTGCATAACGCCAGGAAGTAGCCTGGCGTTCTGTGATGACCTGGAGATTTGGGATCGGGGCAGGGGAGATGGGAGGGAGCCACAAGGGTATGGACATATGTATACTTATGACTGATTCACTTGTTGTGTGGCAGAAACCAACCTAACATTGTAAAGCAATTATTCTCCAATTAAAAAAAAACTTTATAGATGAGGGACTTCCCTGGCCATTCAGTGGTTAAGACTTTGCCTTCTAAGGCATTAGGGTGCAGGTTCACTCTGTCTTCAGAGAGCTAAGATCTCATATGTCTCAGGTCAAAAACTGAAAACATAAAACAGAAGTAATATTATAACAAATAAAAGACTTTAAGAAATTAAAACAGAAAAAAGAAAAGAAAGAGGTACATCTGTATGCTTGGAAAAAGAAATGTCCATATTTTTCTGTTCATTTTTTCAATACAATATTATTGAGCAACAGAATAAAAGTAGACATGGATCTAATTGGAAAAATACACAAAGGAAAAAAAAATCTAGGAAATCATTACAATAGGTGCTGTAAAGGAAACAGAGTAGAAAATAGTAGGCGTAATCCTTGATTCATCTCTTTTCCATGCACCCAACACCCAATCAACAGACTTGAAAATTTTACTACTAAAACTAACAGATCAAAACTTTCCACTTCTTTCCAGTTCTCCTTTTATTATGCTTTTCAGTGGCTTCCACTAGAACCTAAACCCCTCACCCCAGTTTAGAAAGCCCTGTATCATCTGGGCTCCTGTCTACTTCTTCAGCATCATCTCTTGCCATCCTCAGACTCCAGCCCTGTGGTCTTTCATGCTGTTCCTGCTATTAATACGTGCTGAGCCCATTCCTGTTTTACAGCCATCAATTTTGACAGTGGTTTTCAGCAAGGAGGAAGTTAGGAGCCGCGCCAGGGAGAAGTTTGGAAATATTTGGGGGATATATTTAGTTGTGTGAAAAGATTTCAATCTAAAATGGAACTGGAGGGTATGCAGTGGTGGACCTCACACATGCACCCTCAGAGGAGTGGAATTTAAGAAGCAGGAGACTGATTTCCTATAAACGTCTGGTTTATGAAAGACTGAGACTTATTACCTGACCAGTGAACATCTGCCCAGAATCCCTCTCCATCCTAAGCCAAAAAACATGTTTCTTGGACTCTCCCTGAACTTCCCCTTCTTCGCACTCCTTGCTCAAAAATACAGCTCACCCTAAATCCTCAGCAGACTTGCCTATAACTTGTTACAGCATGTGCTTCCCAAATAGTAATTCCTCTACTGTTCTCAAATAAACCTAATTTCTAGTAACCTGAGCTTGCCTTAGTTTACCTCTTTCTTTAGGCTAACAGTTGTCAAGTAACTAGTGGACCTATTGTCACTTAAGCCCTTAAAAAAAACTCAGCATATTTCTAGATGCATTCAGTTCAGTTCAGTTCAGTTGCTCAGTCGTGTCCGACTCTTTGCAACCCCATGAATCGCAGCACGTCAGGCCTCCCTTTTCATCACCATCTCCCGGATGGTCTCAAAAATATCAAGAGTAAGCCCAGAAAAAGTTGTTGCCTTTGCTTGCAGTGTACTCTAGCTTCATCTTTGCATTCCTGGCCCTTGTTATTTTTAAATGGTACCTTCTCAGAAATGCCTTCCCACTAACGTAGTTTTCTAGTTTCTTTTTACCTTATCACCCTATGGTAATTCTCTGTATAGTGTTTATGGTATTTGTTATTTACTTGTCTGTTTATTTTCTCCACCACTCATGCTCCCAACTAGGATGTAAGTTTAAAAGAAGTGAGGAACTTACCTGACTTGTTCACTATTATATCCTCTGAACAATGCTTGGCACCTAGTAGTTGCTTAATGAACGTTTGTTGAATGAATGAAGAATATTGGTAATATAATGGAGAAATATGATCTTGCTTTGGTTAAGATTTTTTTGGATCATAAAAGCCTCATCTTGAATCCTAGCTCTCTTACCATGTGACCTTAGGAAACTTACTTAACCTCTCCGAGACTAAATCTGTTTTTGGTCATTTGCAAAATGGATTTGTAGATCTGCTGTGGGGATTAGTAAACAAATGTTGGGCACTTTGCATAATCCTCACAAAAAGGAGTCAGTAAGTCACAAGTACCATTTCTACTTACATACTTCATGGCTTGGCTTAGGGCAAGAATTAGGTCACGTGTTAAGAGTCCCACTATTTTTAAGTAAAGGGCTTCCCTGGCAGTTCAGCTGGTAAAGAATCCACCTGCAATGCAGGAAACCCCGGTTTGATTCCTCATTGGGAAGATACCCTATAGAACGGATAGGCTACCCACTCTAGTATTCTTGGGCTTCCCTGGCGGCGCAGATGGTAAAGAATCTGCCTGCAATGTGCGAGAATTGGGTTTGATTTCTGGGTGGTGGAGGAGGGCATGGGAACCCACTCCAATATTCTTACCCGGAGAATCCCCATAGACAGATGAGCCTGGCTGGCTACAGTCCATGGGATTGGAAAAAGTCAGGCGTGACTGAGCGGCTAAGCACAGGGACACATTTTTAAGTAAAAGTTGGGTATTCTTACCCATCTTGTGAGCCATAAGATATGACAACGTGGACATAGAAGTAGGGCAGAAAAAAATGTATTCATCTTCCTCTCAAATGTACTTTCAGCTACACTGAACACTGATTATATTCCTGCTCCCAATCTCAGAACAGAGCAATTTTTTCATGTTCTTCTGGAAAGTTAGAAAGAGTCACAGCCACCGAAAAGACATATGAACCATCTCAGCCCCTTGCGTGGTGTTCTTCTCTTTGCTACCCTCCAGACCCCTGCAGAAGTCTCTAGAATTTCTTAGGAGCCAGAACACAACTCACCAAATGATGCAAAGAGGATGCTGAGGTTTGAACTATCTTTCATTGTAGTTCACACTTTGAGAGTTCTGTTTGACACCTTTGGGTCTCTTTCTCATCATCTGAGTCAATGCTGTTTTCTTTTCTCAATGAAGATATGGGTGAGAATAAGACACACTTTATGTTATTGGAATCCCCAGTTTCTTTAATCTACAGTCTTCAATCTGTTACAAAGATCTAGATTCTTAGTTCATTTACTTAAGGCCAGAGAACTTTGTAGCTTCCTGAATCTTTCATCTGCCTTCTCTTTCAAGCAGGAGCAACTTATAGAATCGTCCTTTCCAGAAAATGTGTACCAAGTTCCCTTCCAGAGACTGGAAGTGGTGCAGGAGTGGTGGTGTTATGGTAAGGTATACAAAAAGACTGAGACCTAAACCAAGTGAAACTAAAAGATCCTTGCCCAGAGAAACATTTGAGATATCAGCAGATGCCTCTACAACTCTCTTGTCTCCTTTACTAAGGTTCTTGTCTTGCATTACGGTGTCTTACATGAGTGGGCACTTTCAGAGCTCAATAATATCAAGAGTGCCTCTTGGTAACTCATTCACCCACGGAAAGCCAAGGCTACTACAAAAGCAGTAAGAAGTTCTATCCCTTCTGTGACGAGTGGCTGGAGAAGGTAGATTCCTTAGCAGTTCATGTCTCCAAAGAAGCCCTGAGTTAAGCAGAGGGTTTTAGCTATAGATAAGATAGCAAAGAGCTTAAAGTGTTATATATCACCAGTCAAAAGTGAGTTATATAGAATTAAATCACTCGATTTAATTATATGTCAGGCTTAAAAAACAGGCATCAAAATGGATCACCCTAGGCTGTGAATATAATGAGCATAGAAAGCATTCAATATATACAACTAACTTTGTAGGGTAATATGATACAAGCCAACTGCTGTGATGTGTATTACTTCATATATTTTTTAAAACAATAAAAGCAATAAGCACGTGAGAAAATGTTTTTAAAGGCCATAAAGACATAAGATATTCTTACTTTATTTACAAAGCTCAGAATGAGATTTACCCAGATATTGTTCCTAAATAGTATTTTTATGTTTGATGGGATTCATGTGTAATAGTATTATTGATAATTGATTTTGTAAGCAAGTAAGAAAGTTTTAAAGTAACTATATCAAGAAAGTTGGGGCTTTCCTGGTGGCTCAGATGGTAAAGAATCTGCCTACAATGCTGGAGACCTGGGTTCTATCCCTCAGTTGGGAAGATCCCCTAGAGGAGAGCATGGCAACCCACTCCAGAATTCTTGCTTGGAGAATCCCCTTGGACAGAGAAGCCTGGCAGGCTATAGTCCATAGGGTCACAAAGAGTCAGACATGACTGAGTGACTAAGCATATATACATATCAAGAAAGTTGCTGAGGAACATGGCAGTTCCAATGACTTACCTCAGGGGTGATTTTCCAAGTCACAATGTAGCCTTGTTCCACTTGGCATTAACACTATTCCTATAAAGGCATAAGAATAGAAATTGGCATTCTTATTTTACAGAGGAGACAAGTGAATCCCAAGGTGTTCATGTCACTTACTTAAGGTCCCACATATAGAAGAGGCTGAACCCAAACCCAGGCCTTTGACATCAAGCTCAATCTCTTTCCCTGTCACCTTATTAAAACCAGGATGCTCTGTGCTGGCAGAGGGGCAGTAGGGGCAGATCATATAGAACACAGTAGAGAGAAGAAACGAAAGAAGAATCAAAGAGCAAGTCTCAGCACTGAAACTCTGTGAACCGCATCAACAGAGTTACATTAGAATTATACCAAAATCAACAGGATTACATCAATATAATGTATGCTATATATAACAATATGATATAATGAAGAATATTGGTACTAGGCAAAGTGAGACTCATATTGAAATGCAAGGAGATAATGAATCACTGAAAATTAATGAGATGAGGCTCATGTTGAGTGTCATTTTATGATACAGTTTTAAGAAATCTCTTTGCATGTGGAAAGAACTTAAGACATAGGGTTAGACAATTACAGTTAAGTCCCACCTCACCATTTCTCAGCCACGTCACCTTTAGCAAGGCTTACAATTTTCCAGGTTTTCAGTTGTTTTTCTGTATAAAATAAGAATAACAATCTGCCTTACAGGGTTTAGTGAAAAATAAACAAGATAAGGTACATGAGAGAGTTTGACAAGCCATAAAATTCTACGGGAGTATTAAGCAGCAAAGACCTATGGCCAGTGTGTAGAGGACTTCAGTCTAAGAAATAACTTTCTAAAATGTAATGTAGTCCAGTACAGAAATGGGTTCCCTCACAGTTCAGTGATTCCTCTCTTCTGAAACTATTCAAATAGAGTGTTTGGAAATGGGTTCCACTTGTTGGAAATATGGCAAAGGGGACTTCTACACTAGAAGAAAGTTTGCCTTATTTCTAATATTACTTATTGACTTGAGATCTGCAATGAGCAATTTTTGGTAACTGGGGCTATTTCAGGTTTATACGTGGCAATCTTAATATACACTGCCTTCCTTCCTTCTTAAGGCCATTATAGAGAACTTATATCTATGAGAAGAACTCAAGCAGAACCTAAAGGCTGGTTGGTCTTTATGCCTTCAGCTATCAGTGAAGAGCTAGTCCTTGTTGGTACAAACCCAAGGATGTGTAACAGGAAACAAGAGTTTTCTTTTTTTTTTAATTTGTCTATTTTTACTTTTGGTTGTGCTGGGGCTTCACTGCTGCATGGGTGTTTCTTGGGTCTACTCTCTGGTTGCAGTGCATGGGCTTCTCATTACAGTGACTTCTCTTGTTGCAGAGTACGGGTTCTAGGGTGTATGGGCCTCAGTAGTTGTGGCACGTGGGCTCAGTAGAGGCAGCTCCCAGGCTCTGGAGCACAGGTTCAGTAGTTGTGGCACATGACCTTAGTTGCTCCACAGCCTGTGGGATCTTCCCAGGCCAGGGATCAAACCCATGTCCCTTGCAATGGCAGGTGGATTCTTTATCACTGAGCCACGACAGAATCCGAGACAAGAGTTTTCTGACTCCATCACAGACTGTACCTCCTACCCGAGAGTAGAAAACCACACTACGGAAACGGCACCACCATCCACCCAATTTGCTCAGACAAAAAAATGAAAGAACTGTCACTTCCCTCGTGTCCCACATCCAATCCATTAGCAAATTTATTTAACACTAACATCAAATTGACTCTCAATACCCCGGTTCAAGCCACTGCCCTCTCCAACCTGGAGTGCTAAAGCAGCCTACAAACTGTCCTGCCAACTCAGAGGCTGTTCTTTATAAACAACTAGAGGTCACATCACTCTCTGTTTCTAGCCCTTTAAAGGCTTTCTATGATCCTTAGAATAAAATCCACACTCTTTTACAAAGTTTCCAAGGCCCTACATCATCTGGCCCCTGGTAACCTTTCCAACCAGTTTTCATCAACTCACTCCACTCCAACTCTATACCAAACACACCAAACACCTTTTGGTTTTATGCCTTTGTATTTTAATTTCTCTGCTTGATGTGCTCTGAGTGGTATCCCCTCAGCACTTATCAAACACTCCCCTCCTCTTCGCCACTCTCCACCATCTTATCTCACATACAATTTCTTCATTAGCACTTACTGTATGTGCTCACTCACTCAGTCATGTCCGACTCTTTGCGACCCCATGGGTTGTGGCCCATCAGGCTCCTCTGAGAGGAGGAGATTCGTGAGATTCTCCAGGCAGGAATCCTGGTGTGGTTAGCCATTTCTTTCTCCGTGGGAATCTTCCTGACCCAGGAATTGAACCTTCATCTCTTTCCTCTCCTGCATTGGCAGGCAAAGTCTTTACCACTGCACCACAAGGGAAGCCCATAACTCACTAGATACCTACTTGCTTCTTTTTTGTTGTCTACTTACCATCTCTCCATTAGAGCATAACTCCATAAGAGACTTTATTTTTTGTCGTACTCAAGGTATCTTGGATAGTTTCTGGTAGATGGGAGACATTAGTCAGGTAGCAACAGTTAGAACTGGACATGGAATAACAGACTGGTTCCAAATAGGAAAAGGAGTATGTCAAGGCTGNGGGGCAGGAGGAGAAGGGGACGACCGAGGATGAGATGGCTGGATGGCATCACTGACCCGATGGACTTGAGTGTGAGTGAACTCTGGGAGTTGGTGATGGACAGGGAGGCCTGGCGTGCTGTGATTCATGGAGTCGCAAAGAGTCGGACATGACTGAGTGACTGAACTGACTGAACTGAAACAGTTTTTGAATGAATGAGCTTATGCTTCTTTTCAAATAATAGGATTCGGGGTGACACTTTTAAGGAGATAACTGCAGCAAATTTGAGGGATGCTGGTGATGTCTAACACTCAATTTTAGGTGTAACTTACACTGTGTGTGTAATGTAATCTCTGTCATTAGTCTCAATCTGTCAATAAAATTTGTGTACACCCAGCAACTTGTGGTAGGAGTGCCTTGAGGGCAACGCAGATGGTCCACAACAGGAGTCCCTTAGGGAACATGCACTGCCAGAAACCAGGTGAGAGAAAGGAAACCTGCTGTTAATGTCATGTGGACTGCTCAAAAAATGGAGGTCTTTCCTGAAATCTTCAGAAAACTTAGGACAACTTTTAGAACAGAAGAAAACTTTCAACAGAATGTGATTGAGGCTCATGTCCTTCTACTGAGAAAGAGAAGAAAGGATGACCCCATAGAGTTGAAGGAGTCTCCGAGAAAGAGAAGAGACATGCCCAGTGAACTTTTCTCTAAAGATGTACCAGGTAGAACAATGAAGAAATGTCTCCCAGCAAAGGGAAAACTAATGACAGCAAGAAAGTTGTCATTGAGGTGATGCTTTTCTACCCTCTGGGTGAACAGTAAGAAGCAAAATACCCACTTAGCTGTCTATATTTCCAAGGCTGGTGGTTTCTAGATGAATCCCAAAGATTCCTGGATACTATCAGTAGTTATATTATTTCTGAATAAGGTCCATTTTTGAGTCTGAAGGCCCTAAGGAATGGGCTTTAATTCAGCTTTCCTAGGATTACCTCATTCTGCCTCTGGAAGATTCAACACCCTGGAAAAGAAACACACAAATACATACACACAAAGAGAAAGTAAAAAATTGTCTCTACTAACATCAGAACTTAACCAAACTCCTTTGAAAAAATGTAATTTAACATACAATTTAATAGCACTGTTTCTTAAATAAGGACCAAGAAATGTCTAAGGCTTAACCTCCTTAAGGAAATCTTACAGTCTGGCTTTGAGGAGGCAGCTTCTCTAACCAATTCAATGTCTTCCAATGATCTGTTGTTTCAAGTTAGTCATTCTCACAGTGATGGTCCCAGTAAAGCTTTTTTTTTTTTTTTTTTTTTCTGAAAAGCTGCGGTAAGTCAAAACCTACTTCAGAGGATACAAAGTTACCACTCTGGGGGGGCTAAGAAAAAAAAATATATGGTTTTCTATGGTTTTAGTTCTTTGAAAAGAAAGAAAACCTCAAACTACTGAACCAGAGGTGAGCTTTTTTTTTTTTTTCAATAAGTGTTCTACTTTGGGTTTAGCATTTCATAAGGGAACAATGGCTGACTCTATTTTTGTTGAGCACATTCAAAAAGTTTTAGGGTTTTGACATCCCTTGTATTCCTGCTTACAGAAAAATAGCTAAAGAAACTGGTAGTACCTCTTCCCTGAAATGAATATTCCCTGAAATGAAATAGTAAGTTACAAACTTGTCTTCAGAAAATCCCAAAGGCATCCTAGCAGAGCAGACTCAGATGCATAAAAGGACCAGTAGTACCACAACTAGCTAATGGCATCAGGTCTCCTCTGGATTCCCAGCACCATTCTTATTTCCTCTTTGCTCTAACACCATTATCTAGAAGGTCCCATTGACCCCCCCAAAATGGTCCAGCAAACTTCCCATGACCATTACAACCAGTTTACTTCAATGGATGGAGCCATATGAAGAAGAAACTGATGAGGAAAATTTCATTGTGAGGGTTGGGAGTACAGACAATCAGCCAAAAGAAGGGTGAATACCTCTCTGACTGTCTCCAAGAGGTATCTGGTCAGAAACCTGACCATATAAAGCAGATTAATCAACAGAAGAGTTTTAAGGAAATCAGGTGACATACTCCAACCTGGAACTTTGGCTTTGTTCATTAATTTATTCAACAAATACGAATTGAAAAAGTGAAAGTGTTAATTGCTCAGTCATGTCTGATCATTTGAGACCCTATGGTCTATAGCCTGCCAGGCTCCTCTGTCCATGGAATTTCCTAGATGAGAATACTGGAGTGGGTTGCCATTCCCTTCTCCAGGGGATCTTCCCAACCCAGGTATCGAACCCAGGACTCCTGCACTGCAGGCAGATTCCTTACTGTCTGAGCTACCAGAGAAGAGAAATATGTATTGAGTATCTTCTAAATGACAGTTTCAGCTCTAATTATCTAGAATTTTTCCTCAACATTCTCCCAAAAGCTCCTGGTAATTCCAAGGATCAATTAGGTCTTTCTTGTTTTCTAATTCCATGAATTAGGATGCACAATTTTTTTCATCTGTAGCCTCAAACTCCCATTGGATAATCTAGTCAAAGATGGATAAACTTGCACACACATCCATGAGGCAACACAGCTACAGAGTCACTACTCTGAAAAACATATCCACTGAAAGGCTTTTGCCTTATGATTAAAGTTATTTAGTCAATGAATATTTATTGAGCACCTAATATGTGCTGGCACTGAGTTAGGTAATCTGGAATACAAAGGCAAACACAACAGAAAAGTTCTTGCTTTTGGAACTTTTATTCTAACAGAAAAAAAAAAAACAAAACCCAGATGTTTTAAGTGGTCAAATAAATAACCTAGCCAGATTCCTCAGAGAAGGCGATGGCACCCCATTCCAGTACTCTTGCCTGGAAAATCCCATGGACAGAGGAGCTTGGTAGGCTGCGGTCCGTGGGGTTGCGAAGCATCAGACACGACTGAGCAACTTCCCTTTCACTTTTCACTTTCATGCATTGGAGAAGGAAATGGCAACCCACTCCAGTGTTCTTGCCTGGAGAATCCCAGGGACGGGGGAGCCTGGTGGGCTGCCGTCTATGGGGTCACACAGAGTCGGACATGACTGAAGCGACTTAGCAGCAGCAGCAGCCAGATTCCTGGCTAAAAAAAAAAAAAAAAAAATGGAGCTCATGTGTGTGGAAAAAACCTTCTCAGATGTTTGTCTCTACCAGAAAAATGAGAAACGAAGGGGAAGGTTAAAGAAAGGTTTGGGTTGTTTTGTGGTTTGATTTGTCTTTTAGTGAAAGGGAATACTTGAGTATATATGTACTACATGCTAGTGGGCATTATTTCATAGACAGCTAGTTTGAAGATCCAGAAGAAAGAAGAAAAATTGTAAACAGGTAAAGCAGGGAAGAGGAAATGAGTCTAGTGCACAAATAGATGGTCCTCTTCCTCCTCTGTATTGGATGGAAGAAAGAGATCATTCAGACGCAGGTGGGTTTGTGTTTCAGTGGTAGAAGTGAGATTCCATGGTGGGAGGAGGGATGTGGTTGGTTTACAAGAGGAAAAGACATGATGTAATTGTCTCAAACAGTGAAAAAAAAAAAATGTTCATGAAGAAACTGAAGAAAAAGTGGTGGGCCTTTGAATGCTGATTTGAAATCTCTGATCACTAATAAAAAGCAGTCGTTCTCAACCAGGAGGGACTTTGTCTCCTCACTCCCAGCCTGGGGACATTTGACCTCATTTGGTGATATTTTTGGTTATCATACAGGGTGAGAGGGGAATGCTACTGGTATCTAGTGGGTAGAAGGCAGGGATACTTCTAAACATACTACAATGTGCAGGCAGGACAACCCTCACAACAAAGAATGTCAACAGAACCAAGGTTGGGAAACCCTGACATAAAGTGATGTCATATTTATGTACAGACTGTCTTGCAAAAGTTACATAAGGAGACAGTGATGTTCCTTGTGGGCAGAGGTGGAGTCACAGGGCAGGATGAGAAGAGGACTTACTTTCATCCTATATCTTCATATACCTTTTACAATTTCTACTACGTGCATGTATTACCTATTCAAATCAACCAAAAGACAGAAATAATTCACTGACAGATAAATAATTGATTGGCTGATTTAAGTAGATGATAGATAAAAATAAAATGAAACTAATCAATCAGTTTGAGTTATTTTTCTCCAGCAACATCCAGCTGGTAGAATGCCAGCTTAAAGAAAATGAGATTTTCCCAGAGGAAAATAGTGACTGTAACAGAGTATTTTGGAGTTCAAGGTCTTTCCAAGGTACTGATTGTAATGACAGATCATGGAATCTAAGTTGAATAGAGAAAAGAGTGAAGATAAAGAAGGAGCTGATAGATAAGCAAGAAAATGATACTATTCATTAACTGAATGTCAAATATGGAAAAATACATATATTAGGAGAGAAAATGTTGGACCAAATTGAGTTGGAATTATAGGAGATTGTGTTGTGAAAATAAGGTGCTGAAATCAAATTCTAACAGAAGTGTTATTTTTAACAGTGACAAAGTATAGGGAGAAGTCATGGTAATGAGCATTTGGACAAAATAGGAAAAGGTCATTGTGACTGACCAAGGGGAGAAGGCAAGAAAACAGGTGTTTGGATGGATCTCTCAGATTTGTAGCTTCTTCTGGAAAATGAGGTATCTCCCCTTATTAATAATGGTAGATACTATTTCTGACATTCCACTATGTATTAGATACTTTATGTATGTATCACCTCCCTTTTGTCCAAAAAAGGTCAAGTGACCTGCATAGTTATTAAGTAGAGGAACAAAGATTCAAATTCAGGTTTTTAGGCCCAAAGTCTATGCCCTTCCCATTGTGCCATGTCTCTGCCACCAGGAAAAGACAAACTGTCATCAAATCTATGGGAAATAGGTGAGCTTAACACTGGCAATAATATTGGTAATGGAAACTCTGGGTAGTAGGAGAAAGAAGGGAAAGAGAATACAGTAAGGAGAGGAGAGCCTGGCAAAGGTGCAAAGGTCTGCCTCATAACTCTTCTCACACTAGTAAACTCTTCTTTAAGTGGGCTTAAGTCATAATGAATGAGGAAGCCATGGAGAAAAGAAATAATAAGGAAAAAATACAAACCTTAGTGATTTCCAAATAGAACACTCATAATGCCTACTTATATTATAAAATATAGTTTTTGTTATGGGTATTCTTTTCATTAAAAATGTACAAAATACATATAAATATAGTTATATTATGGGAAAACAGCATTAATAACTGACAATCAAAGAGCTTTGAGGACTATTAGAGTTGGTTACCAAAAAGCATTCAAAATCTACCACCAAATGCAGCCCATATTCTAATATGCCCTTCCCAATTTCCACGTTCTTTCTACTTATGTAACCCTTTAGTCACATACTTACACTCACACACACACACACACACACACACACACCCCTACAATTGCACTGGAAATATACATGCCGTATAGGGAGTGTATTGAGTTCCCCAAAGATTTTTTTTGCTTCTCTGTTAACATCACCTGATGGCTCAGACTGTACATCTAGAAATAAAGATGCTGCCAGTGGGACGCTGGCCTTTCTGTCTCTTTAGCTTATCATGCAAGCCTGGTCCTCTTTTCCCATCCCTTATACATTCATGTCATATCCATATACATGAAAGACAGCCTCCCCTGAGGTAGACAGTAGACCCACCCCAAGAGGTGAGTTAAAAGGTGCCATTTTCAATGTGTCCAAATGCACTAGGCCACTTAAGACGAGTGAAGTTGCTGGCATAAGCAACTGGTAGTCACTTTTCCCTGCCTTTGCGTCTCCACATGGCAGCCCAGAGTTTCATGTTCATGACTCATAGTCCTCCTCCTGTCTGGCTGTGGGCCTTTAAGGAACTGTGGACCTGCTGGACTCCGTGGTCTCAAGATCCTCTTGGTTCATGTCTTCTCTCATGGCCTCAAGTGAACTTAAGAAAACTCTCATTCAAGACAATATTCTCAGGGCCTGCAACAAGGAATCATACTGGAGAGAATCCCGGAGCGCTTTTCTTAGAGTTTATATAAGCCAAAAAATGTCTTAGATTCCTCAAAACTGACCAGAGAGAGTTCAGATACATTGACATATAAATGGTCAGCAGCGGTGAGATTGAATACAGCCCCCAGGTAGCTGCTGCGGGCCCACATCCTGCCAGTAGTGCAGTAGTTCATCATCTTCCCCTCCATCAGCACCATGTCCCGGGGGTACCTAAAGTTCCTGGAGTAGACCTTGTGGCTCAGGGGCTGGTTGTTGCAGGACTGACCCCGGAAGTACACTTTGGAGTACACAAAATACAGCCCAGTTTCATTGATCACAAGGCTACCCTTCTTGTACTTCACCCCAGAGACCAGGGCAATTCCATAGGTGTCTTCCCATTCCAAAGGGATGGATCTTGAGTTGGGCTTGCCTGAAATCAAACCAGAGAGGAGCTTTCAGCCAGGAATGCTCATGTATCCCACAGACCAAGCTTTCAAGGCAAAACTTGAGCAAGTGCCTTTTCCCTAAATGACATAGAACTGGGTGATGGGTCAGATCTGACCTGTTACTGAACTTCTTCAGCACGTTTATCAAATTGACTCCCTCAATTTTATCATCCACACAACTGGGACAATACCATATGTTTCTAACCAACTGCAGTGAGAAAAGACTAGGATGATTTTAGCTCTCTGGAACAGAGATTCTATGAACAGAGGTTCAGAACTAGCATCCAAATTGCTAGAGTTTGAGTCTCTTCATGAGAGAAGAAGTCAAATCCAAGGCACTCTGAAGTTCTAAAGTTGGAAAGGACCTTAGGGATCATCTAGTCTAACTCTTCACCTACACGAAAGATTCTTCAGTATGGGCAAAAATCCCCTTTCCTTTGTATCCGTACAGCCTGGTGTACATACCTACTTCAAGCAGAGAATGCTGGAAATATTGCTTTCATACCTGTCTTTCCCTATTAGATTGTAAGCTCCTTGAAGGCAGGAGCCATGTGTGATTCACCTCCACATGCCTCAGGTTTGGTACACAGCACGTGCTCAAGAAATATCTGTTGATCTAAACTGGATCATTTTACAGCCTCTGCTGACATAGTTTCAGGGACAGCAGCATGCCAGTTTCTGTGATACTCATCCACTTTGCAGATATTGTGGACTTCACACTGACAGTGCCCCCACTGTCTTGCTATCAAATCATGTCACTCCACTGCATGTCCATGTGTGCCAGGGCCCAGCCTCCATTCTCCTATTTCTGCTCATGGACAGAGTAAAACTCTCCCAGAAAACCAGGGCAACACATATTGAAATAATTCACTGTTCACCATCTCCCCAGCTCTTACCTCTTGGACCTGTGTCCCAAATTCCCTAAGGGTCCTTGGAGTGAATGAAGAGAGTGAGCTCCTTATGAGCAGGGATCATGTCATAAGCAGCTCCATTTCTCCAATTTGGAGCAGGGCCTTGCCTAGAGCCACCCTGTGTGTGTGTGTGTGTGCATGCATGTGTGTGGTGTTGACGTGACTAGAAAGATGTGACTACTCTTGGGTTTCAAATACTGTCACTGGAAAGTATCAGCTCCCTCAGAGCTCAGTCATGGAAACAAACCAGCTACTCTGCTTTCTGCCAAAGGCTTTCCCAAGATGGCCCTCCAGATACAGACCTGTTAAATGAGCCGCTTTTTTCAGTTCCTTTTTCTCAGAGGGTGGACTGGGGTGACCTGTATTATAGAGAGATGAAGGATACATGCAAAAGTGACATAACTACTATTCTTTTTTGTGGGACTCTAAACAGGGCATTTAAATAAAAGATACTTTTTATAAGCATAAATGACAACAGTCTAACATACACTAATCATTCAAGTCCAAACTGTAGGACTTACAGCAGCCGATATTTCAGAAACAGAGAGGTAAAAAGGAGTCAGATTAAGATAGACATGCATAAATTATAAATTATAAAACAATATAAAGGTTGGTTTATAAAGACCTGTCATATAAGTTACTGCATTTATAACTCCCAACAATCCTTTGAGGTAGAGATTACTGTCCCATCTTACAGATGGCAAAATGAGCCTGAAAGTTGGGTGACTTGTCCAAGAAGACCAGCTAACTCAGTATCAGAGTGGGACCAACACTCAGGTCTCCTGAGTCCAAATCCAGGGCTCCTGCATCTCGGGTTCTGCTGCCCTCAGGACTATAGGACAAGGGTTGGAGAAGACTGCTAATGTCCAGGCCACCAGGTCTTCCCCAGTAGCATTCTGCAGTTGGCCCCAGATTAATTACTCTAAGGTCTCAAACACCTCGAATGACTCCTCATTAAACATGTTAATTGCACACAGGTGTTCCCCACCGCACGCTCTCTGCCCATCTGTCCAGCCTCCTCTGGCTTACTCACCCACTCTGGACACTGCCACCCAACAGTTCTGAGCACCCAGCCTCCCTGCCTCTGCTTTAGTCTGTGCTGTTCTTCCTGCCTAGAATGCCCTCCCAAACTGATCTCTGTGTCAAATTCCTATTGACACTATGAACACCATCTAATATCTCTCTTTTCCTAGAAAACCTTCCCAAGCCTTTCTAATTGAATATGATTTTTCCCTCCACTGAAACCTGGAAGCACTCTGGCTTCAGCCTATTTTGTCGGTTCTGACTCGCCTTTTTTTTTAATGGTAACGGTATGACTGGTCTTAGTCCTCCAAATAAATGGCAAATTCCTTACTATATGTTTAATCTACCAGAATAATTAGCTCAGTTTCTAACCCAGGGCATGCTATCAGTACATGTTCACTAAATTAAACTGATAGATTTAAAATAGACAACAGTTCTCAAAATAGACACTATTTCTCTGACTTGAGATATTTCAGTGGAATAGCACTACCATTTGGTTAATGAATTCAGCTAACTTAGACTTTGAAAAAAGTTGCATAGACGAGTGCTTATCCACATCAGGCTCCTCACAGTTAGCCTGTAAACCTCCATATGGTGTGCGGATGCTCCCATCAACTGAGGCTATGATGTGAGCAGTCATTCCCTCTATAGCTGCCCAAGACCACACACCATGAATGAGGTGTTAGCGAACAGGAAAGGCAAAACTGAGTCTCTTCTATATTCCTATACCACAAACCATCTGTGCAGCTATCTGGCATTCAGCCATAAACTGACAGGAAATGGAACAGAGAACCACACGTTGTCTATCTTTATATCCCTCACAGTGTTGGTCTCATAGAAGGTACTCAATAAAAATACCTGCCAGATAAATGCTGGAATAAATAAAGGAGAAATATGCCCTACACTTTTGATGATGGCTGTTTCCTGCCCCCGGGTCTTTGCACATGCCATTCTCAGTGCTGGACTGCTCTTCCCAGCCCCCCACCCCGCCCACACACATACACACACCCACGTTAACAACACCTCCTTAGAGGGGACTTTCCAGACCACTCTATCTTAGGCTGCATTTAGCACAGCTTGAAAGTATGTTGTCTGATTGCTTTTGTTTATCTTCTCTAGCATGCTAAGAGCTCCACGAGAGCAGGCCCTTGTCTCTCTTGTTCTATCATCACCCACTAACCCACACTCAGCCTGGCATACAGGAAGCACTCCAAGAACACTTGTGAATGAATAAAAGATTCAATGAGTTAACTGTGGAAAAATGACAGTGAACCAAATAAGAAAGTTTAAATAATCTACAGTAGTAAGTACCTCCCAGTTAACCTGTTGGAGTATAAATCCTTCTAGATGCTTACTAAGAGTATGAAAATATGTATATGTATTTAAAAAATGAATATTAAACTAAATACACTGTTTTATAATGTGTCTTTTTATCGAACAATATGGACTACACAATCTCTATGACATTAAATGTCCTTCTAGTATACAGTTTTAGTTGCTGCATATTATGCTGTTGTGTGAATACACTGTAATGTGTTTAATTAATTTCCTATTGAGTAGCATTTAACTTTCTCCTAAATGGTTTATTAGAAATAGTCTTCTAAGCAAGTGGTGAACATCCTTATTATAAATTTTCAGGCACATTTTATTTTCTTTAGATAGCTTTAGTGATGAGATTACAAGGCAAATTAACAGTATTAATCCTTTGATATATTTTTCCCAACTGCTTTTTAGAGAAGGTATAGCAATTTACACGCTCACTGACTGTCACTAAGCAGACCCTTTCCACTCACATTTTTTTGCCATTTGGGCTTTCTTTTTTCAAACTTCACTAATTAGATGGGTCAACCTAGGTACTCCCCTTTTTAAAATTTGCATCTCTTATCTCATTAATAGAGTTGCTAATTTGATTTCTGTGTGATAACACACCAATTTCTGGCCCATCTGGTTTGGTCTAAGGAAGATGCTTAATACCTGTCAGTGGGACAGGTTGACCTGACTCATCTGCTAACTTGATTTTTAATCACTAGAGAGTGTTGAAAGATGAGCAATTTGGTACCCATTTTACCAGCCACATTTCACTGATCTTCAAAGCTATTTTATTTCAGAAATTCTCCAGAAGCTTTATTCTTCTAATGAACATTTGTACTCTGCTTGGGTACATCTGGAATTTCTCTTTACAGGTTCATACCCAGAATTAGAAACCAGAGGACTCTACCAATATCTCCTACAAGAGCCTACCTGCTAGGGCAATAGGGTGACTTGGGTTTCTCAGGCATAGCCTGAGAAGTGGAGCAGGCTTCCCTGACTAGATGACCAGTGCTGTCTTCTCTTTGCAGAGGCATCTTGCCTGTCGTCCTTATTTCTCATTCCATGGCTATCAGAGACAGATAGGAGTAGGAGCTTCCCTGTGTCACAGGGCCGGAGCACGCACTGGAGGTGGCGAGGCAGCAGGAGCCTGGGCTCCTTCTCAGCCCCATTCCACAGCAGAGGTCTTGGGCACATTACTAATCCGTCTGGTGCTTTGTTTCTCTTCTGAAAGGTAAGATGACTGGACCAGATGTTCTCTAACCTCCTTTCCTTCTTAGTTTAATGAGTATTCTAAATCCACAGGTTCCGAAACTATGTCCTGAAACTTTAGGAGGCCGATGTTCAACATTGTCATCTTCCTGTCCTGGATCTCACACAGAGGATTTCCCTTTATTATCAAAAGTAGCGCATGATTGTCTCTGAGTGAAATGGGACCACCCTCTGAAAAATGTCTAACGTCTTCCTCCAAGCTTTCCAGCGGCTGCAAAAGAACCACCCTAATGTGGATGACTGGTTGCCCACTCTTTAAAAGCTTAAATATAACCTATTAAAATTCTAAATCAGGTCTGACTCTTAAGTAATCTCTTACAGAGTTTAAATAGGAGAGCAAGGATCTTTCCCAGGAACAGCTGTGTCTGCCTGCACCTCCCCTTCTCTCCTGAGGAGCTAGAGCCACCACCCTGTGCATGGGAATCAGGAGGCCTGAGGAAGGGGGCAGGCCTGGAGCCAGCTGCTTGGAGTGTGGGGGGTGGGCAAAGGCCCAGGGTTGTACACGTGTTTCTCTTTCCGAATTCAAGCAGAAATTAGTTTGAATTTTTCTGTGATACTTAACTAATTTTGAACAGTTAAACTCACTTCATATTTTAGGGCAGTTTTCAGAACCAAAATGACAAGAGATTTCAGAATTGGTTAGGATTTCTCTTCTACAGTCTATATATGCCTAAGAATAAGGTGGAATTCAAGGTACTCCTCCAACATGGTTCGGTGCTGAGGACTGTTTTTAGAAACTCAATGTGTAGGCATAAAAAAACTCACCTATTTGCTTCTCCACAGATGATGCTGTATGCCTCTGGCTGGTGGACTGGCAAAAGAGAAAAGATATATAATAACTATGAAGTTCTTTAAGCAAAGGAAGAATTGTCAAATAAACTAAGTGCTGGAAAGGGAAGCTAAGCACCCAGAACCTCTCCTAACTCAGACTCTGGCCAAGCAGTGGTGCCTGTCCATGCCTCAGTTTTGTGATTTGAAATAGTTCTAATACTTTTAAGCACTTTCAAGGAAATTTAGTTTGTGCATTTGAACAAATTCACTTTTCAGATGCCAGGCTCCTTTTCTTTCTTAAATCGAGTATGAGGTAGGTAGTAGAGTTCTTCCTTTCTCAGATGATCAGCCAACTGATCATCTGCCAGTCTTAATTTGATCCTGATCCCTTCCAAAATAAGAAAACATTCCTTCCACTCATTTGAGCCCCCATTTCTCTGCAGGTGGAATAGGATGGCTAGCGTGATTCATTTCTAAGACAGGAAGGAAGGATTGAGAAGTACGCTACAAGCCAAGTGTGGTCCGTGTGGATGCCTGTTGCCCTCCTCCCCGACTGCAGCAGGGCAGTTTCACCCATCCCCCACCCCAGCACCTTCCAGGACGCGGCAATCCCCCAGGCAGCTTACCTCTCTGAGTTCGGCCAACTCCTTCTGTAGATGGAAGAGCTGAAATATCCCCAGCCCCAGTCCAACCAGGGCCACCAGAACCATGAAAAACATCACAAGGAGACACAGGCCTGTGTTGTGGTTCCTCCTCTTCTTCAGAGGTGGTGGTGGTAGCGTCGGCGGGGGTGGCGGTGGCGGCCTCCTTTGCCCCGGCCTTCCTGGCACTGAGGACGGACAGGGGAAGACTGATCCTGGAGAGGCCCAGGGGGAGCTGGCACTGCTGTCCACCCAGAAGATTGGGGGGTATGGGTAATTCAAGGGCTGCTGCATGGCATCCAGTGCCTCAGGCCAGCCCCCAGCCAAGGGTTTTCCTCTTCCTCAGTCGTGCGGGGGCCCAGGTGTCAAGGGCCAGACTCCTGTTTCTGACTGCTCATGAGAAGGAAGCCGGTTCTCTCTTTATAGAGTTTCCAGAACCAAGGGAAAGACCTCTCGTTCTCTCTTTCTGTTTCTCAAAGAGACACCCACTCACTCTGCATCTGAACCTGAGACACCTCAAGAAGCTCAGAGCAAACCCCGTGAAGTTTCCGCCCACAACTTTCTGATGAAAGCTTTCAAAACCCCAATCGCTGCTGCCCTGCTCCCTGAAAGGCTGGTAGGGTGGGCTAGTTGTCCTCAGGCCCTGAGAGAGGGGGTAGCGTCCGCGCAGCTCTGTGGGCTCCGGCCGTTGTTCAGCTACAAGGAGAGTGGCCTGTGGAGCGAAAGCACCGAGTCATGGCCAGGGGAGTCACTTCTGTGTCTTACCTTTGGCAGGAGGGAATCACCCCCTGCTGCCATCCCTCCCCCACACCCAAGTACTGTTTACCCTGACACAGCAAAGCACCGTAGTTTACAGGTTACAAACCTGCCCACCTACTCTATAATAGATCAGAGATTGCAAACCAGTGGACATATGCCTCACAGAGCCCTCAGACTTGCTTTGCTTGTGCCTTACAATGCTGTTTATTTCTATTTACTGTCCTCCTCAAAAAACAGGATAGTCCATAATGCAGACATTCATCCCTGTTTTGCTGAACCTAGAACTCGGGCCAGAAAAGCAGTGGGCATTGAGGTACTTTCAGTATCACAAGATAAACCAACCACAGATGCCTGGGGCAAAAGATTACCATTGAGACTCACAGTAGACTGCTGTTATGGACGGAATAGTGTTCTTCCAAAGTGTAAGCACCGAATCCCAATCCCCAATGTAATTGTATTTGGAGATAATGGCTGTAAAGTGTAATTAAGGTTAAATGAGGTAGTCTGAGTGGGACCCTAATCCAACATGATTAATGTCCTTATAAGAAGAGGTAGAGGGCTCCCTTGGTGGTCCAGTGGCTGAGAATCTGCCTTGCAATGCAGGGGACACATATTCCATTCTTGCTCTAGGAAGATCCCAGATGGCATGGGGCAACTAAGCCCTACAGCTGCAACCACTGAACCCACGTTCCCTAGAGCCCATGCTCTACAATGCGAGAAGTCACGGCAATGAGAAGCCTGTGCTTGTCTACAACTAGAGAAAGCCCACACACTGACAAGGACCCAGCATAGCCAAAAATAAATAAATAAATACTTTTTGGAAAAAGAAGAAGAAGCGGTAGAGACAGCAGGGATGCATATGTACAGAGAAAAGGCCAAGTGAGTACACAGCAAGAAGGTGGTTATCTGTAAACCAAGAAAAGCGGACTCGGGATAAACCAGCCCTACCGACACTTTGATCGTGGACTTCTTTCATCTAGAACTGAGAAAATAAACTTTTGTTGTGTAGGCCATTCAGAAAAATTGGGATGGCCCATATATGTTATAGTCATATTGGGTTTTGAAACACTAGAATACTGGGCAGTCTAGAGGCCCTGTCTGCACACCCAGTCAGCTGGAGCTGGGCCACTGCTGCAGCTCTCAAGGACAGGACATGGGTGTGCCAGGCTGCCTGACTTGCACACCCTCCACTGTGTTTCCCAAGAACCTCACGGTGAGAAACGGCCTTCCTGGGCCCTTTAGGCATCGCTGTTTGCTACCTCTGTTATGGTTGTCAACATGTGTTGGATCATGGAGAAATCAAGGGAGTTTCAGAAAAACATCTATGTCTGTTTCATTGACTGCCCTAAAGCTTTTGACTGTGTGAATTACAACAAATTGGAAAATTCTTAAAGAGAGGGGAATACCAGGCCACCTTACCTGCCTCCTGAGAAACCTGTATGCAGGTCAAGAAGTAATAATTAGAACCAGACATGGAACAACTGACAGATTCAAACTTAGGAAAGGAGTATGACAAGGCTGTATATTGTCACCTTATATGCAGAATACATCATGCGAAATGCCGGGCTGGAGGAATCATAAGGTGGAATCAAGATTGCCAGGAAAAATATCAATAACCTCAGATATGCAGATGATACCACTCTACTGGAAGGAAGCAAAGAGGAACTAAAGAGCCTCTTGGTGAGGGTGAAAGAGGAGAGTGAAAAAGCTGGCTTAAAACTCAACATTCAAAAACTAAGACCATGGCATCCAATCCCATCACTTCACGACAAATAGAAAGGGAAAAAGTGGAAACAGTGACAGATTTTATTTTCTTGGGCTCCAAAATCACTGCAGACAGTGATTGCANATTCAAAAACTAAGACCATGGCATCCAATCCCATCACTTCACGACAAATAGAAAGGGAAAAAGTGGAAACAGTGACAGATTTTATTTTCTTGGGCTCCAAAATCACTGCAGACAGTGATTGCAGCCATAAAATTAAAAAAACCCTTGCTCCTTTGAAGGAAATCAATGACAAAATTAGACAGAATATTAAAAAGTAGAGATATTAGTTTGACAACAAAGGTCCATATAGTCAAAGATGGTTTTTCTAGTAGTCACGTACAGATGTGAGAGTGGGTCAAAAGGAGGCTGAGTTGAAGAATTAATACTTTCAAATTGTGATACTGGAGAAGACCCTTGAGAGTCCCTTGGATTACAAGGAGATCAAACCAATCAATCCTAAAGGAATCAACCCTGGCTATTCATTGGAAGGAATGATGCTGAAGCTCCAATACTTTGGCCACCTGATGTCAAGAGTTGGCTGGTTAGAAAAGACCTGGATGTTGGGAAAGATGGAAGGCAAAAGGAGAAGAGGAGGGTAGAGGATGAGATGGTTAGACAGCATCACTGACTCAATGGACATGAATTTGAGCAAACTCCAGGAGAGAGTGAAGGACAAAGAAGCCTGGTGTCTTACAGTCCATAGGGTCACAAAAAGGAAGACACAACTGAACAACAAAACAACAAAAGAGATCATTTGAATTAATTTCAATATATAATAATTTAAAGAAGAGAAATATAAATAATAGAGAAAAATAACAGCATATACATCACCAAACTGGGCTGACTTATATTCAGACTTGAACAGTGCTGGGAAGTCCTTCATTAACAGCAATGTGGAGTCCCAATTGGGAAAGGGTCCTGGGCAGTGTGTCCACTCCATGGGTGAGACTCCAAATTGCAGTTTCAATCCCAGTTTCAATTGCACTTATAATCCCAGGTTGCAAACTGATACCATCATCAATTTGCACTTAAAAATGTAGCTATGGTTTTCGTAACTTTTCAACTATGGTGTTGGTGAAGACTCTTGGGAGCCCCTGGACACCAAGGAGATCAGACCAGTCCATCCTAAAGGAAATCAGTCCTGAATATTCATTGGAAGGACTGATGTTGAAGCTGAAGCTCCNTAGTCATATTGGGTTTTGAAACACTAGAATACTGGGCAGTCTAGAGGCCCTGTCTGCACACCCAGTCAGCTGGAGCTGGGCCACTGCTGCAGCTCTCAAGGACAGGACATGGGTGTGCCAGGCTGCCTGACTTGCACACCCTCCACTGTGTTTCCCAAGAACCTCACGGTGAGAAACGGCCTTCCTGGGCCCTTTAGGCATCGCTGTTTGCTACCTCTGTTATGGTTGTCAACATGTGTTGGATCATGGAGAAATCAAGGGAGTTTCAGAAAAACATCTATGTCTGTTTCATTGACTTCCCTAAAGCTTTTGACTGTGTGAATTACAACAAATTGGAAAATTCTTAAAGAGAGGGGAATACCAGGCCACCTTACCTGCCTCCTGAGAAACCTGTATGCAGGTCAAGAAGTAATAATTAGAACCAGACATGGAACAACTGACAGATTCAAACTTAGGAAAGGAGTATGACAAGGCTGTATATTGTCACCTTATATGCAGAATACATCATGCGAAATGCCGGGCTGGAGGAATCATAAGGTGGAATCAAGATTGCCAGGAAAAATATCAATAACCTCAGATATGCAGATGATACCACTCTACTGGAAGGAAGCAAAGAGGAACTAAAGAGCCTCTTGGTGAGGGTGAAAGAGGAGAGTGAAAAAGCTGGCTTAAAACTCAACATTCAAAAACTAAGACCATGGCATCCAATCCCATCACTTCACGACAAATAGAAAGGGAAAAAGTGGAAACAGTGACAGATTTTATTTTCTTGGGCTCCAAAATCACTGCAGACAGTGATTGCAGCCATAAAATTAAAAAAACCCTTGCTCCTTTGAAGGAAATCAATGACAAAATTAGACAGAATATTAAAAAGTAGAGATATTAGTTTGACAACAAAGGTCCATATAGTCAAAGATGGTTTTTCTAGTAGTCACGTACAGATGTGAGAGTGGGTCAAAAGGAGGCTGAGTTGAAGAATTAATACTTTCAAATTGTGATACTGGAGAAGACCCTTGAGAGTCCCTTGGATTACAAGGAGATCAAACCAATCAATCCTAAAGGAATCAACCCTGGCTATTCATTGGAAGGAATGATGCTGAAGCTCCAATACTTTGGCCACCTGATGTCAAGAGTTGGCTGGTTAGAAAAGACCTGGATGTTGGGAAAGATGGAAGGCAAAAGGAGAAGAGGAGGGTAGAGGATGAGATGGTTAGACAGCATCACTGACTCAATGGACATGAATTTGAGCAAACTCCAGGAGAGAGTGAAGGACAAAGAAGCCTGGTGTCTTACAGTCCATAGGGTCACAAAAAGGAAGACACAACTGAACAACAAAACAACAAAAGAGATCATTTGAATTAATTTCAATATATAATAATTTAAAGAAGAGAAATATAAATAATAGAGAAAAATAACAGCATATACATCACCAAACTGGGCTGACTTATATTCAGACTTGAACAGTGCTGGGAAGTCCTTCATTAACAGCAATGTGGAGTCCCAATTGGGAAAGGGTCCTAGGCAGTGTGTCCACTCCATGGGTGAGACTCCAAATTGCAGTTTCAATCCCAGTTTCAATTGCACTTATAATCCCAGGTTGCAAACTGATACCATCATCAATTTGCACTTAAAAATGTAGCTATGGTTTTCGTAACTTTTCAACTATGGTGTTGGAGAAGACTCTTGGGAGCCCCTGGACACCAAGGAGATCAGACCAGTCCATCCTAAAGGAAATCAGTCCTGAATATTCATTGGAAGGACTGATGTTGAAGCTGAAGCTCCAATACTTTGGTCACCTGATGCGAAGAACTGACTCATTTGAAAAGACCCTGATGCTGGGAAAAATTGATGGCAGGAGGAGAAGGCGATGACAGAGGATGAGATAGCTGGATGGCATCACCAATTCGATGGACATGAGTTTGAGTAAACTCCAAGTGTTGGTGATGGACAGGGAGGCCTGGCGTGCTGCAGTCCATGGGGGTCGCAAAGAGTTAGACACAACCGAGTAACTGTTTCACCTTGTGCATTTTAGGATTTTGTTGGGCCCCGGGGTGGGTTTTGTTGACCCTCAGGGGCTCGAGAATTCCAAGACCTGTTCCCTTTCTTATCTAAAGTTCTGCCTTACTTGCTGTGCATGCAGGCAGGCATGGAATCTGGGCAGTGTCCAGGCAGGTGAGAAGCTGGTCAGAAGCTTCTGCTGAAGCCTGTTCTGCTTCTGAAGCCTAAACAAGACTTCCTCCATTTTAATTTTCCTAACATGGCACAATGTTCTCATTCTTTTACAGGTGGGCAGAGTTAACATGCTTTTAAATTCACATATGGGTTTCTTCATAGGCAAAAAAAATAGTAAGTTTATAATTAATAATCAAAAAACATAATTTAAAGAGTTCCACCTTATGTACAACCAAAACACAACCCTTAAAGTATCCTGAAGTAATTCTTAATAGCAGTTGAATACAATCATATTTTTAAACTATAAAAATTTTCCTGAGTATGGCAAAGATTCATATCAATGTATGAGGAGGTTAGATAAATGGTTAAGATTGTGTGCTTCTGCTGTGAGACTTCCTGAGTTCAAATCCCAGCTTTTGCACTTGTTAGTTCTGTGAGCTGGACAGGTCACTTTCCCTCCTCTGCGCCACAGTTTTCTTATCTATAAAAATGGGCGTGATGGGACTGGATGCTATGATTTTTGTTTTTTGAATGCTGAGTTTCAAGTCAACTTTTTCACTCTTCTCTTTCACTTTCATCAGAGGCTCTTTAGTTCTTCTTTGCTTTCTGCCATAAAGGTGGTGTCATCTGCATATCTGAGGTTATTAATATTTCTCCCAGCAATCTTGATTCCAGCTTGTGCTTCATCTAGCCTGTCATTTCACATGATGTACTTTGCATATAAGTTAAATAGGAAGGGTGACAATATACAGCCTTGACATACTCCTTTCCCAATTTGGAACAAATCTGTTGTTCCATGTCCAGTTCTAACTGTTGCTTCTTGACCTGCATACAGATTTCTCAGGAAGCAGGTCTGGTCATCTGGTATTCCCATCTCTTTAAGAATTTTCCACAGTTTGTTGTGATCCATATAGTTAAAGGCTTTGGCATGGTCAATAAAGCAGAAGTAGATGTTTTTTTGGAACTCTCTTGATTTTTCAATGATCCAGCGGATGTTGGCAATTTGATCTCCGGTTCCTCTGCCTTTTNCCAGAAGCTCCCCTCTTCCCTGACCGGAGAGTCTGCCCAGGTTTCCGCAGCTCTTTCCGTGTCCAGCGCGTGACCAGCACGAGGATGTGTGTGGACGCGCAGAGGCCCTCCAGCCGTGCTTCCGTGATAAGTGGTGACTCGTGAGAAGCCGAAGGGGAAGTGTAGGCTTCAGACAGCCACCTTTCATTTCCTTTCTCGAATTTGCTAAGTTCATTATTGCCTCACAGAGATTTCCCCCATACCTTTGTATATTTAATTTCCTCTTTAATAGACAAACTGTCAGGGGAGGTTACACAAGCATTATTATTCAAAGGAATGTTTATATCCCTCAGATAAATATCATAGGGAATTATAGATGGGAGTATATTTATTACATATACAGCTGAGAAAAATGATGGTGTATTATTAGGTAAATACATGCTATATTTAAATAATACGATAACAATCACCAAGGTTTTCCTTGGTGTTCTGGAATCAGAATCCAGAGAAAGGCAAATTAATATTTAAGGCCTGTGTGTAACTTTGAGGATCCACAATAAGCATAACAAAGAGAGATGACTTTGGGCCACGCTGGGGGTAAGGGCTTCCCTTGAATGGATTTACGGTGCGGGTGGGGGAGGGGCAGGCGGTGCTGTGTCCACCCTGAAGATAATCCCTTCACCGTGGAGAGTCTGAGTTCCTGGTGGGCACTAAATAAAGTACCTGAAACAAAACGCCTCGTGAACCTTGAGGACTCAGGAATCAAGGCTACAGACAGGATCCCGGAGCCGGGTTAACTGGTTAATCATCAGGCATGCCTAGGCCCCTCCGTGGTTCCTTCCTGAGCCAAAAGCGAGGGCTGAGAACAGGAAGGAGCCGGAGGAACGCGAAGCTTGGCCAAGGAGGAGCATCCACAGGGCAGGCTTGCATCCCATCTCAGTCACTCGAGGCGTGACGGGCGGCCTCAGGCGTGCAGGTCCCGTCAGGACAAGGTCCTGGGACCTGTGCTGCGGGCTCCTCACTCGGGCGGCCACCCCTGGTCTCTTCCAGCACGTTTCCCGTCTACCCTGGAGGGGTGCCAGGTGGGCTCAGCCTTCAAACCCACCCTGAAGGTCCTGTGAGTGTCGGGAACCTAGTGTAGGGCGCCCCGCCCTGAGATGCCCTATGCGGCATTCAGCTGTCGGGTCTCCCAGAGAAGGTGCTGGCCCTCCTCCCCTCCCGATCCTCAGCAAGCAGAAAGAATCCAGGAGCAGCTGGCACCAGAGACCATGTGGTGAGGACCGCCTCGTGTCCCTCATGCAGGCACCGCCGCCGAGCGCAGGCACCGCCGCCGAGCGGAGGTAGGACGCCTCTGCCTTCTTGGCGCACCTGTCAGAGCAGAGACCCCACAGCGGTCGTGAGGGCTCACTCCCAGGTCGCACCATCCTGGTGGCCGGAGCCCACCCACCAGTCCAACCTCAGTCCAGGTAAGCCGTCTTGGAACGGAAGGGCTGGCTGAAACTCTGGAAACTACCGGGAGCATCCCTCCATGTCCTAAGTAACTGGAGTTCCAGAAAACGGGATTCGCTGAGAGGGCCTGGCAGGACGGGGACCCTCAAATCCAGTCTCTACGTGGACAGACCTTCTAGAAGCCTCTCCAGTCCCTAAACCAGTCCTGTCCGGATTAGCAGCCCTGCTTTCGTGACCATTTCCCACAAGAGCATCTCTTCCTTCTAACGGTTGTTAGTCACTCAGTCTGACTCTCTGTGACCCCATGGACTGTGGCCCACCAGGCTCCCCTGTCCATGGGATTCTCCAGGCAAGAATACTGGAGTGGGTAGCCCTGCCCTCCTCCAGGGGACCTTCCTGACCCAGGGATCGCACCCAAGGCTATTGCGTTGCAGGCAGATTCTTTACTGTCTGAGCCACCGGTGGGCCCTTCTAATGTTTAATCAGTAACAATGTGAACACGGAATGTGTGACATGAAGACATATGACGCATGCTTCACTTAGATGGGTGACATATGAAGATACAATACCCAATCTGCTAAAACTACCTGGCAGGTTCCAGAAGCTGCGAGATTCTTTGTCAGTGTCTTAAATAATCCTCAGGAAAAAACCCTCCCAGGGAAACGTTGTTTATATTTTAAAAGGTGAGGCAATGATCCTACCAAGGGTAGACGTTTGCCCTTGACGAGATGAGAAGCTGTGAGAGAAGTGTGGCCCGCGCTCTGCTCGGCCGGTTCTGACTCTGGGCTCTGCGTCTCAGACGATGTCCTTCCCGCCCCTGCGTCTCTCCCCTTGGACGGAGATGCGGGGCCCTCACGAGCCTCTCAGAGAGGAGCGGTCCCCCAAAGAGCACCTCTCCCGCCTGGCCGCTGTTCATCTGCTGGTGAGCCCGCGGCACNTAGATAGCCAGTGGGAGTTTGATGTATGATGAAGGGAACCCAAAGCTGGTGCTCTGTGACAACCTTGAAGGGTGGGTGGGGAGGGAGGTGGAAGGGGGGATCAAGAGGGAGGGGACACATATATCTACGGTCAATTCATGTATGGCAAAAAGCATCACAGTATTGTAATTATCCCCCAGTTAAATAAATAAATAAATTTTTTAAAAAGCAAATGAACAAATGGAAACAGAATCCAATATACAGAGCAAAAACAGGTGGCTGTCAGAGAAGAGGAGGGTTGGGGCAGGTGAGGAGGAATTGGTAAGGGAGATCAAGTACAAAATTCTAGCTGCAAAATAAATGAGTCACAGGTATGAAGTGTACAGTGAGGAGACTATAGTCAAGAATCATGCAGTATCGTTGTATGCTGACATATTGTACCTAGACTTATTGTGGTGACCATTTTAGTACATATAGAAATATCAAATAATAGAAACTAACATAGTATTTTAGCTCAATTCTACTTTAAAAGCAAACAAACTCACAGAAAAAGAGATCAGATTTGTGGTTACCAGAGGCAGGGTTTTGCGGGGAGGAGAAACTGGATGAAGGCAGTTAAAAGGGACAAACTTCCAGTTGTAAGACAAATATAAGTATGAGGGCTATAATACACAACATAATAAATATAACTACTGCTGTATGTTATATATCGACTCCTGAGTCAGGAAGATCCCCTGGAGAAGAGAACGGCTTCCCACTTTATTATTCTTGCCTGGAGAATTCCATGGATAGAGGAGCCTGGCAAGCTGTAGTCCATGGGGTGGCAAAGAGTCAGACACAACTGAGCAACTTTCACTTTCACTGTGTTCTATATGAAAATTGTTAAGAGAGTAAATCCCAAGAGTTCTCATCATAAGGAAAAAATTTTTTTCTATTTCTTAAATTTTGCATCTATAAAAGATGATGGATGTTCATTAAACTTGTGATAATTATTTCATGATGTATATATAATGTATATAATTATTTCATGATGTCTTCATAATGATGTCAAATCATGATGTTGTACACCGTAAACATATACAATGCTATATGCCAGTTATAGCTCAATAATTAACTGGAAGTGAAAAAAGACTGGAAAGACCTAGGTCTTGTGGGCTCTTTTAAGAACCCTTATTGATGTCTGAAATGCTTCTTCACATTTGTCATGGTGCCATGGTGGGTTTGTGGGAAGGTCACATGCACTAAGGACTGACTTAAATGTCAAAGTCGTTGTTTTTGTCACCCACTGTTTCCTTTGAGCGTCTAGCAGATGTTAGTCAGGGCTATGCAGCTGGAAGAGCATTCTAACCTCAGGGTCTCATAAGAAGAAAATTTAAGCATACTGCCTCTGAGTCTGGATATGTTTCGCTGTCTATTACCAACGGTGGGACAGCCACAGCCCAGNTTTTTTTTTTTTTTTTAGACTGTGCTATGGGGCTTGTAGAATCTTAGTTCCCTGACCAGGGATCAAACCCAGGCTTCCTGCAGTCGGAACGTAGAGTCCTTAACCATTGGATTGCCAGCAAAATCCTGGCAGAATTCTGTTCCTTGCAGTTGTAGACTTGAGGTCCTCTTTTCCTTGCTGGCTGTCAGCTGGGGGCTGCTCTTAGTTCCTGTGGACTACCTCTTTCATCTTCAAAGCCAAAGTGGTAGGTGGAATAATGTGCTCCATCCTCCTCCCCAGCCCCAAAGATCTCTATATCCTAATCCCTGAAACCTGTGAATCTGTTACCTTATAGACAAAAGGAACTATGCAGATGTGATTAAATTAAGGTCTTGAGATGGGAGATTACCCTCAATTGTCTGGGTAAATTTGAATAATCACAAAGGTCCTAATAGGAGAGAAGGCAATCAGAAGGCAGAGGCAGAGATGGGAGTGATGCAGCCAGGAACCAAGGGATGCTGAAGCCTCTAGAAGCTAGAAGAGCAAGGGACAAATTCTCCCTTGGAACAGACCAGCTGCTGACACCGTAATTTTAGCCTCTTCAGACTTATCCTAGATTTCTGACCTCCAGAAGTAATATAAGAGAATAGATGCGCATTGTTTTACATCGCTAAATTTCTCATAATTTGTTACAGCAGCAGTAAGAAATGAATATAACCTGCAATGGGAAATTTCTCCTTATTCACTCTCACTCACAATTTGAAGTTATTTAACTTCCTCTTCTGATACCAGTGGATGAAAACTCTAGTTGTAAAAGGGGTTCGTATGATTAGATCCAACCCACCCATATAATTTCTTAAATTTAAGGTCAATTTATTTGGGACCTTAATTATCTGCAAAATCCCTTCAGAGCAGAATTTAGATTAGGGTTTGATTGAATAACTGGGAAAGGATGTGTGCACACCAAATGCCAGGAATCTTGGGGGACTGTCTTAGAGTTCTGCCTACCACAGAGATTAAAAACATTAAAATATTTGAAGTATTTAAAGTATTTGAATCCTTCTCAGAATCTGTCTTACTTTAAGTTTGTTTTTTTTTTTTTTTCTGATCACAAAGCCTATTGCTTTATAAAGCAATAATATTTTTTAAAAAGTTTCCATGGCACTAATTTAGTCAAAGGACACATGCAATGAGTTTCCTTTGGAGACCTGCCTCTGGAATTTTTCATGACTACTCTTTCCCTCGGGGCAGAACTCTTGATTCCTTGATGTGTTTTTCTACTCTAGTCATTATTTAAATTTCTGAGTTACTACAACCTGTAATCTCCACTTCCTTGATTTATTTAAGTTTCTAATGAAGTACATAGTGTTGTTGATGTTTATTGAATGAATAGCAGTCTCTGTTCTACTTTGTCTTGCGTCTATTTAGTGGGGTGTTTTGGTCTTTTCATAGTCATTTTAACTCTCAGCTATCTCAGGCAAATAGAATTCTTCATCTCTGCCTACTTCTATCATTTATCTATCCTAAATAATTTTTTCTTCTAATTACCTTAAAAATTAAATTTCTTTTTTGGTTTGTGATTGTTAATAAGCATTGTTTCATCTTCTTTGTTTACTATTTTGCATTTTTTCCTATTCCAATGAACTTTTGTGAATGGCAGGGAGTGTCCAATGAGAGGAAAATTACCTTCATTAGATGTTCCATCATAATTTATAAACAATGTTTATCTCATAAACTAACATTTTATTAGGAAAAATAAAATCTTGTGCCCTATGCAAAGTTAAAAATGAATTACACTTCTTTAAGAGACTCTGTTTTTATAAATATCTTCTTAATAGTCCCTGTATAGTATTTTCAGTTTTCCACCTGGGACCAGTGGAGGGACTCAAGTTAAAAGAAAAATATCATAAGGTTTTCTGAATGTGCCAGACGCTTTCCTTTAAACTTCTTCAATATTTCATGAGGAAAATTTCACACAAAAAATATGACATTGATTTATCAGCTCTGTCTAGGGCCTAAAAACATGAAGATTAAGAATAGAAATGTCTGAGTGGTAGAATATAGTGAGGAGGTTTACTTAAATTAGTTCCCTCTACCCAGGCCATCAGTGATCCTGCTCTGATGGAGTACTTACGCGCAAAAACTTTTCATTTAATGTGAAACCTAATCTTGCTAATTCGCCAAAAGAAAATGTCGGATTAGTGACTAATTTGCTTTCATCAAAATGTTTATTAGAACCTCATTATATCAGGATATATGTAGCAAATACCATGGTTTCTGTATTTTTTAACATCCCAGTAGTACATCCTTGCATATCTCACCAGTTACACTAATAGATAAATGATAGTTAATGTGAATTGCCATTTTACACATTTGAGAATTTTTAGTACTAAATCTGTAACTGAATAAGAAAATATATAAAGAAAAAGGTAATTTATTATTGGTGGTTAGCTTTCTAAGTATTTTTATAAATCATATTTTGAGAGAATTCTGGGTCAGTTGATTGCAATGTATGTATTGAATTAATCCTTTATTACCACAATAATGCTGCATAAACACTCCAGCACTTCATGACTTATACAACAAGATGGAATTATTCTCATCTTATCAACAGTTTATATTTGACTGCAGAGAGATCCAGCGCAGAACAGCTGGGCAACTCTTCTTAAGGCGCTGATTGCAGTTATATCAGTTTTATGTGCCTTTCACTGTTCTTGGACCAGTTTCTACTCAGAGCACTTTCCTTTGGCAAAGAGCAGAAACTCTACAAGCATCATCCTCTGAGGTTCCTTTGGCCAAGGTCAGTCTCATGGTCAAGCCCGGAATCCATGGATATAACAAGCCCATGGAGGAGTGGGAAGGATAGGAGTGAATATTTATTGAAGAGTAATCCAAACTATCTCATAATTTTTTATTCTTTATGAGAAATGATATGTATGAGAAACGACATGTGAGATGGAAAGGATCCCTATTTGTGAAATCATATGCAGATACACTGAATCACTAAATATTATCCCTTCTTTTTCATGGCATTCAATAAGCTTAAGTGTAAGTTTAAGTATAAATTTTCAAGTCCTTATTTTAGGACCTTTGATAAACTTTTTAGCAGCTATTTGCCTCATTTTTGTTTGTTTATTTACAGATGTAGGTATATCTGGTGGCTCAATAGAGACCATACATTTTGGGGGGGGTCTTATTTTTTTCTCTAAGAATGAATGTATCTCAAGCAGGAGAGAAGAAATGGAAGAATGGCTGCTTCACTAAACTGCTGTCCGAGGGCAGAATCCATATCTGTCTCTATTCCCTGCTGTGTCTCTACATTCAGCCCAGTACTTTGCTCTTTGTAGCCTCTCAATAAATATTAAACTGATTACTAACTTACAAGAAAGTCCTCTAGTTTTCTCCTCGACATTTTTGGTAATATGTACACTCCCTGAGAATACAAGTGATGTTTTCTTTATTGTGGTTAAATATACATACCACACAGTTTACCATTTTAACCATGGTAAAATATACAATTCAAGGTTATTAAGTACACTTTATGAGAAAAATTTCACAAAAATGATGACATCACTTTATGAGTCCTGCAATTACCATCACTACCATCTAGTTCCAATACTTTTTCATCACCTTAAATGGAAATGCTATTCACATCAAGCAGTTACTCCCCATCCTTCTACTCAAAGTCCCTGCTAAGATCAAATCTGTCTCTATCTCTATGGATGTGCCTGTTTTGACCTCTCATACAAATGGACTCCTACAATATGTGGCTTTTTGTGTCTAGCTCCCTTCACTCAACATAATGTTTCAAGGTTTAATCTGTAGTATGTGTCAGTACTTCCCTCCTTTTTGTGGCTTTTCTGTTGTATGGCTATACCATATTTTGTTTATCCATTCATCAGATATGGAATATAGGCAAATAATATTTTACATACATGCTAATTGATTCTAGATGTTAGATGAAGTCTAATAGGGTAATAGTCTCTTATTTTTCTCCATGGAATATATGGGGAGGATTTATTTTGCAGAACTTAGTTGGAAAGGGAAGAAGAAAAAACTGAAAGAATTCTAGAAAAATAATATGAACATAGTATAGAATGAATTCATGCCCAATTAAACTGTGATTTTTTTTAAACTTCAATCTAGATTACTGTGATCAGATATCATAGTCATCTGACAGCAATTTGGTAGGAAATCAGGAATAAGCAGCTGGTTATTTTAATTGTGACTTTAATCTTGCATTTTTCCTTATTTGCTGTGACATATCCCTTAATTTTCTCTATAATAAAATAATAACAATATTCAAATAGTACTTGCCTCTTCCCATCTTTTCTGTGCCAGTGCTTTCCAGCTTCCTTCTGCTCTCCAAAAATGTTTTAAGCCCCAGATCATGTGAAATTCTGATTTAAGTTAAAAAATACTTCACTCCTTGAAGGTTTATTACTTAATTAGAGTCTGAAAGGGACTGCATGACTATTTGATTATCCATAGAGTCCAAGGGAAGTTTAAAAGCTTGGGGAAAATAAGATATATGAATAAAATGAAAGGAATTGGCGTTATGTAACTCAGAAAACTAAGATCATGGCATCTGATCCCATCATTTCATGGGAAATAGATGGGGAAATGTTGGAAACAGTGTCAGACTTTGTGTGTTTTTTTTTTGGCGAGGGGGGGCTCCCAAATCACTGCAGATGGTGATTGCAGCCATGAAATTAAAAGACACTTACTCTTTGGAAGGAAAGATATGACCAACCTAGATAGCATATTGAAAAGCAGAGACATTACTTTGCCAACAAAGGTCCGTCTAGTCAAGGCTATGGTTTTTCCAGTGGTCACGTATGGAAGTGGAGTTGGACTGTGAAGAAAGCTGAGCACCGAAGAATTGATGCTTTTGAACTGTGGTGTTGAAGACTCTTGAGAGTCCCTTGGACTGCGAGGAGATCCAACCAGTCCATCCTAAAGGAGATCAGTCCTGGGTGTTCACTGGAAGGACTGATACTAAAGCTGAAACTCCAGTACTTTGGCCATCTCATGTGAGGTATTGAGGGCAGGAAAAGAAGGGGACGACAGAGGATGAGATGGCTGGATGGTATCACCGACTCGATGCACATAAGTTTGGGTGAATTCCGAGAGTTGGTGATAGACAGGGAGACCTGGCATGCTATGATTCATGGGGCTGCAAAGAGTCAGACACGACTGAGCAACTGAGCTGAACTGAACTGAACCTGGAGAAATGAAGACTGAAATCTTTAATACATGAAGGACTATTATATAGAGGAAGATACATGACTTTTCTCTGTCTTCCATGAGAACAGAATAAAAGGAAATAGATTTAAGCTATAGCACACAGGCTTCAGGTTTAAAGCAAAATAAAGTAAAAAAAAAAAAAGCTTTCTAACTCTAGGGAATGTAAGGCATTTTATCAGTGTCCTTGTTAAATCTCAAAAGGGATTTAAGGAAAAGAAAGTGGAAGGATTACTTTTATTGTTCAGTTCAGGTCAGTTGTGTCTGACTCTTTGCGACCCCATGAATCGCAGCACACCAGGCCTCCCTGTCAATCACCAACTCCCGGAGTACACTCAGACTCACGTCTATCAAATCAGTGATGCCATCCAGCCATCTCATCCTCTGTCGTCCTCTTCTCCTCCTGCCCCCAATCCCTCCCAGCACTAGAGTCTTTTCCTACTCTTTGCATGAGGTGGCCAAAGTACTGGAGTTTCAGCTTTGGCATCATTCCTTCCAAAGAAATCTGTGGGGAGCCAGCATGAGGAATCCCACCCATGGCAAAGGTCATGAGGAAGGAGGNCCAATCCCTCCCAGCACTAGAGTCTTTTCCTACTCTTTGCATGAGGTGGCCAAAGTACTGGAGTTTCAGCTTTGGCATCATTCCTTCCAAAGAAATCTGTGGGGAGCCAGCATGAGGAATCCCACCCATGGCAAAGGTCATGAGGAAGGAGGCCTGACATACGCAAAGGTGGGATCAGGCCTCAGGGCCCCCCCTGGACATTCTCGAGCATCTACCCACAAAACCAGAGTCTGCCTACCTTACTGCATTGTGCTTTCACCTACACTTCTAACGTTACGGAGGGCTATCCCCCACCACCTCTCTCTGAAAAGGAGCTTAGAGCTCCAGTTAATAAATCTCCTGGGCATAACAAGAGTGTTTCAGTCCACAAGCTCCTCTGATGGCTCTCTAGCCTGCCTGACAGGTTTGTCCAGCCACATGTGATTGTTCACAGCCTCCCAACCGTAAGAGGCACGAGATGCCATAAACTTTCTCAATACAGATTCTTTTGAGAAGTTAGAAAATTATTAGTATAGTATTAGTGAGTTACTTAGAAATTATACTGGTGGAGGGTTTCATTGTTAAGCCAATATTTGCTGCTAAGCCTCCATATCCCTTGCCCCTTATACACANTTGTGGTCATTTTCATGCTAAGTTGCTTCAGTTATATCTGACTCCATGGCCTGCAGTCCACCAGATTCCTTTGTGCATGGGATTCTCCAGCCAAAAATACTGAAGTGGGTTGCCATTTCCTCCTCCAGGGGATCTTCCCAACATAGGGATCAACCCACGTGTCTTATGTCTCCTGCACTGGCAATTGGGCTCTTTACCACTAGCGCCACCTAGGAAGCCCACTTCAAATTCATCCAGTTTTTCCGGTTCCTCCTTACTCAGTGTTCTAAGATCCTGAATCCTGCAACTAAAACCCAGNGGATCTTCCCAACATAGGGATCAACCCACGTGTCTTATGTCTCCTGCACTGGCAATTGGGCTCTTTACCACTAGCGCCACCTAGGAAGCCCACTTCAAATTCATCCAGTTTTTCCGGTTCCTCCTGGTCAACCACTTACTCAGTGTTCTGTTGGGATGGGTGGGGAGGAAAAGGGGAAGGAAAGAAACAAGTTATTTAGCAAGTATGCTAGGCACTGAGCTACAACTCTATGCTGTGCTGTGCTTAGTCGCTCAGTTGTGTCTGACTCTGCGATCCCCTGGACTGTAGCCTGCCAGGCTCCTCTGTCCATGGGGATTCTTCAGGCAAGAATACTGGAGTGGAATGCCATTTCCTCCTCCACAGGATCTTCCCAACCCAGGGATCAAACCCAGGTCTCCAGCATTGCAGGCAGATTCTTTACGGTCTGAGCCACCATGGAAGCAGGAACTCCATACATTACCTTATTTTACCCTCAAGCAGCCCTCCATGATAAGAATTATCTTATCTCCATTTTACAAATGATTTGAGAGGCTAAATAACCTATGAAGAGGCTGAGCTTAGACATGAATTCAGGTCTTCCTACCAGACCACACTGTGACTCTAGGTTTTTCTTCTCACCACTGCCCCCTCATCCCTGCAAATTCTCACATGCCTTTGACAAATAAGTTCCCCTCCCCAAATACATACCATCAAAATCCCTATTTACCATTCTAGGGATCCTGAATTCCATGTGGAAGTTTCTCATTCTCACTTTTAAACTCCTAGTCCCCACTTCTCCATGCCTCCTATTTTATAAGGTCTATCTGTCTCTGAAGCCACACGCACAACTGCTTAGCTCGCCTTACCTCCCTAAATGCACTGTACTCCACGACTGAGACCTGGACTGAATACTCAGACTCCACCCCCTACTGTCCCCACCACAAGACAGCCTAGTATCGCTGTCACCTCTATGAACAGAAGAGGTAGCCGGAACCCAGCAAGGCTGTCCTCTCACAACAGGAAGTGCTGGACCCCCATACCTCTACTCCTCAGGGTTCCTGCTCCCTGACCTCCTTGCACCACCCTGTGTGTGGTTTCTACATCATGTTACACATGATATCTTTTTCAGTCTTCTAGGGAATCTATCAGTCCAACCCATTCCTTCACTCCTTCCAGTTAAATACTTCACTCTATTTTATCTTAGTCAAGCTGCCAGATGGAGCCCCATATCCCCAAGTCCTGCCTGGTAAACTCTTCTTCCCAAAGTCAGCTCAAATATCAGCTCCTCTGTGAGGCCTTCCCAGGCACAGTGAATTCCTCCTCCTTCATGGTTCCTGCAGCTTGTTTGTTATAGCACTTAACACACCATGCCACTGGAAATCTAGTCTATTTCCTAAACACAAGCATCTTAACTCTTGAGACACTTTCAAGTCAACTTTGCAATCTGTAACCTCTAGCCCAGAGGCTGGCACACAGGAAATGTTCAATAAATATCCCCTGAGTGTTGGTTGTCTAGATAGACCTGTGGAAAACTAGTACCAAACAGTAGAAGGTTTGGTACAGAGGCAGAGGGAACAATTTCTTTCATCGGTGGAGCCCCAGTGTGCTTACAGTCACAGCGCTGCAAACACAGCTCAAGCCACCCTAGGCTGGGGTCAGTTCCCAGTTTCAGGAGATTCCTAAGCTTGGGATAATGATGTACTGGCGGAGAGCTGGGGCTCAGGCTGCACTAGATGTTCTGAGGTCCCTTCTACTCCAAAGACTATAGTTCTATGATGAGGGAAAAGTTGGTTAAAAGATCAAAAGACAGATAGGAAAAGGTGTGGACAGAGGAAGGTGGAGGTGAAAGAGCCACGAGCCAGAAGATAAAGATTTAGTGAGGAAAGGGAGGCTGAAAACTGGGGAAAGAGAGGAGACTAGAGGGACTGGTAAGAACAAGGACAAAGAGAGGGAGAGAGGTGTGTGGACACTGGGCATGCCCAGATTCCCAAGATCCCGTGCCCGTAAGCACAAAGTCATCCAGAAAACTAAAACTGAAATGCTTAAAGCTGCTGCTCTTGAAAATCAGTCCAAAATGGACTTAATGCATCTCCCGCCCAAATAGGAAATTAAATTCTCAGAAAATCAGCTGCAGCTGACAAAAACCAAGACCCAGAAGAACATAATTACAGCACTTACTGCCTGGAGCCATCTGGTCCTTCCCATGTGCCATGGGCTGGCCAGCCCTGAGTCAGCACGCCGGAGCATCAGTGCTTAAACAACTAGGAGCCAGGGAGGGCAGACAACTTCCCAGCTCTGGTGACCCAATGATTCCATAATCCATCTACCCTATTCACCCAAAACTTACTGCACGTTACAGGTGGTGACACTGCAGGCTGAGCTCTGGGACCAGACCGACTTCTTAACAGGAAGTAACAGGAGACCTGCTCTCCTGTCACCTTGGGGCTACAGGCTGTGCTCTAGCTTCATACCCTTATTCTTATCAACCAGCAACCATCTGGTGCCCCCAGCAATGCTTATCTAGTGTCACACCAGGGCTTAAATCTGTACCTATAACTAAACTACATTATGACGAATAAGTTACTTAATGTTTGTACCTTTAGATATCTTATCTGTGAAATGATGGGGTGATGATGACAATATATCTCACATGGTGATTTGATGATTAAATGAGAAAATACACAGTGAGCATCCAATAAAACATCTAATCTCCTTAACCTTTCCTAAAAATTAAATGGAATATATGTCTGTAACTTTTAGAAAAGAGTGTATCTGGTATGCCACAATAGTGCCCATTCTTCTCACACTCAGCCCTGCTTTGCTTGCTGTTGTCTTCCCTGGGACCGTTGCCCTGCCAGATTCTCCTTCCAGGGCCATGCCCTGGCACCTGCTCCAGTCCCCTGGTAAATGCCCCATCGGTCTACCAAGGCACCTACCTGGCACCTCCTGTTCCATGCTTCACCACTGCAGAGGCCAGCCTGCCTGTCTTTTTACTGCCAGCTCCAGAAACCTGCCCCCATCACCATACAGAGGTTAACCTCTGCATCTTGCTGACCACAGCAGGTCTGTCCTGCCCCTGACGGAACTGGTTTTCACGTACACTGAGATACCTAAATGCATCCCCAGGACAGTGACTGATCCGCTGGCTGAATCAGCTTCCTCTCTGCAGATACCTAACTTGTGAGAACCCCAATCCTACAATGCACTTCATCTTCACATATCACATCACTCACACATCAAGGTAATTGGACTGTACAGAAAGGGAGACCTCATCCCTGGGTCTGGCACTCCTCAGGGTCCAACCCTCTGAGGGTAGGGATTCCGGCTGGGAGAGCAAAGGTGCTGGGGTTTCCTTTATCTTGCAGCTCTGCACCATTCTTTTTCCTGCACAACAAGGCTGCTCTCATATCTGCACCCTAACCTGTGTGTGAACCTACATTCTGACAGCTGACACAGAAGGCAGGTTCATGCACAAGTTAGGATGTGTGTGTGTGCACGTGAGTGTGTTTAACAGCCTACAATGGCCCTGCTCACTCTCCCTGGGCTCAGGTTAACCCATACCACCACACAGGACAGAGGGAGGGCCCAGAGAGGGCTGGGCAGAGAATAAAGATACAGACAGGACCCAGTGACAATGGCCACTAAAGCAGTTTCACTTCTCCAACACTCCTCGGTCAATTGTTTCAACTCCAACTCCACAGAGTTGAAGAGTCGGGGACTGTGGTGGGAGGGACACTGAGGAAGTGGTCAGAGGGTGGCAGGAAGTGCTTCCTTTCACAGGTCTCAGGGGCAGAAGCTAAGTATTATGACCTCTTGGTTCCAACATCCCTTCTGTCCCATAGCCCCTTTCTCCAATTTATAGGCACGTATTTTCTGTGTTCTCCACTTTTTTTCACATCTTGCTGTACCTATGCACTGTCTTCCCTCCTGAAGAGAGATCCCTGTGCTCACGGCCATGGAGCTGGAACTGAAATTCATCTTAGCATCCAGCCATCAGTTCATTCTTTCTTTCTTCCACTCTGTATCTAACTAGCATGGACCTGTCTTGGGTTTCAACACAGTGTGATCATCCAGTATAACTTCTTAGTTGCCCAGTTGGAAATCTGAGATAAAAGACCTTTCCAAACTGAAATGAGCATCGTGGCTGGCAGTATTTCATTTCCATTAATGAAATATCTCAGAATGATTAAACATGAAATAGACACAATTTCTTGTTTCCTGTGCACAAATGTGTCTCTCCCTCCCTGTCTCATATCCTCCATGTTTAGGCATGCAGGGGGCATCTGCTCATTTTTGTGGGCAGTTTCATGTCATAAGGTCAGTGGACAATTGACAGTTAGTTGAGTATGTCCCAGAAACTAAATCTAGCCCACATTAGATCTGAAGATACCCATGACTTAGTGACATCTCTTGTCCTCAAAGAAGTGTTGAGCATTATTGTCACTCACATTCCTCTTCTTGAATCAAGCAAAAAGGTGTCTTTAAATTTAATCTTGCAGTGCCTAAGTTTTGCCATATACAAATATGGAGGAGGTATAATCCAGAGTATTATAGACTTGAATGCCAGCCCAAAATCAAGTACTTTAGAAATAAAGTACAGTACACTAGAGATAAAACATCCAAAGCCTAACATTACAGATAAGAGAACTGAAGCCCAGAAAAGAAGTGAAATTACTCCATAATTAAGAGCATTATGGATTTTGAGTATCTACCAAAAATCAAATACTTCAGAAATAAAATGGAGTACACCAGAGAGAAAATTTCCAAAACCTGACATTTACAGATGAGAAAACTGAAGCCCAGGAAAGAAGTGAATTACTCAGTCTCACCCAGGTTGTAAGTGGCAAAGTCAGGGCCAAAACCTCCAGTCTCCCAGCATTCGTCACAGCCAGGTACATCTGACCACATGCTCCAAACACCCTGATCACCCTGGAGATGGGGCTCCAACCACATGACATATTGGTTCCATTCAGATAAATCTATGATGATTTTTTTTCCCAGATGGTTTTAGAAACTTTGTTTGTCCTCACTGAGGAGCATAGATTGTGCTTCTTGATTATTTCACTGGATTGGAAAAAAAAATGAAATGGTATTTTCCCTCTTGATGAACACCCTATACAAGAAAATATCCAACTTTCTTTAAAAAAAAAAAAAACACAGCTCTTAAATGAAACCAGGAGGGTATTGAGGAATGGGAGATGCAATTTTAGGAGCCCAGCCCTTAAAGCTTAGATGGAAAGACATGTTTCTATAGGAACACTCTTGCATGTAGGAAGGATGCAAAAATCTTTACAGAGTGCCTGCACTTTTTCACTGTAATGTAATTCACTCTGTAATCATCATCCCATTTTTGGTAATAACAGTCCAATTTTCTTTGAGAAATTTTCCACCCTCTGTCTCTGTGGTTCAGTTGTAGCTGATTCCACCCAGATGCCATCCTGCTCCAAGGATGGACTCAGGACTCATACTTGGTCAGTAAACCATGAGTTTTAGTGGCCTTAGTGACTGGGTCAGAGCTGGCCAAGTGCCCCAAGCTAGGCCATTACTGAGCAGCTCTGGAACCTTACTGGAGCTATTAGGAAAGAAGTACCCTTGCTCTTTAGGGGTTATTTGTAACACAGAGAGGAAGCCTAGACCTGCTTGTCTAGTCATCTATGTGGTAGTGTCTAAGAGAGCAAAGCTGAGAGAGGGGCAAAGGTAAATACCTGAGGATATTACCAGAGTATCTGATTCTAGGGGGCCTTACTCTTGGAGATCTACCCCTAAATTTTATAAATTGCAAGGGCCATAAATTTTTCTTTATTTTTAAGTCTAAACCTATTTGAATTGGGTTTCTGTCACTTAAAACCAAAAGAGACCTAATAAACCCATAACAAGAAGGGTGGATGAATGGACAGAGTTGGGAGCAGAGGAAATATTTCATTGAGGAGGTTAACTCTGGGATGGGACTTGAAGAATTATCTCCACTGATTTAATTTGATGTCTTAAAAAAAAAGTTTGGGTCCATTTAACTGAACGTTCATATGAAGCAAGAAAACAATTCAAGAGAAAGCGGAAATCTCTGTGGCTGCTTAAGAGAGTAAGAACTTTAATGAAAGGGCAGTGACAATGTTTGGGGCAACTGGCCTAAGTCTTGCCAGTCCGTGAGAAGAGGAAAGGTCAACACTGCCCAAAAAATTAGGGCTGCAGGGTGGCAGAGCAGAGGTCACCAGAAGAGCAGGGCTCATCCTGAGCTGACAGAGAGACCTCCACCCACCTAACCTTCCAGTGAAATTCAGTGTGAGAATATGAAACTGCTTTTGATGAGGTTTCACCTCCTCTAACTCCCACAATGCTTTCCAGGTCCCCAGAACATAATTTGTATTTTAGAGGCACCTGAAGACGTCTGAATCAGGGTTCATCATCAGCAACATTTTCTCTATCGCTCAAAATCCAAGGTTTTTTTTGTTTTGGGGTTTTTTTTTTGAATAAAAGCTATCCCCGATCTCAAGGTCCCTCCTATTCCATGACTTCTGTCCCTCCCTGTTTTTATCCAGAACAAACAGAGTGGACGTTAGTCCTTTGATAAAAGCACAACATTAGACCTTCATGACTGACTGCAATCCTACTTTTTGGGCAGATGGCTTGATTCTCATTGCCCTTCCTGACTGACTTCCTGATGATCATCAGTCCCATCCCCCCCCCTCACCTGAAGTTGAGAGAAGAAACAAATTAGACTGAGGTACCACCATAAAGCCAGGAGTCGATCAGTCATTCCATCAATAGCTCTGAGCTCCTGGCACCACAAACCCCTGTGGACATACAGTGGACACAAGCGACACCCTGTCCTCAGGGAATTTACACAGTAAACCACCAGTGGGGACCTTGTGTGTAGCTCTCAGATTATAAAATGGCTATGAAAGTTGAGGGCAGTCAAGAGACTTCACAGTGATGTCATGATGTCATCTATTAGTAGTTATGATTTCATAAAATACTAACTTAAAATATGTCTATATATAATATGCATATATGTACAAATGTGTTTGTATATACTTACATATCATGTACAGCACTAATTCTATTGAATATTCCTAATAATTAAACAATGTCAAATGGTAAAAAAAAAAAAAAAGATACATTTCTGAAGCCATGTCATACTGTGTGTTCTACCAACCTCATTCATTTGAAATGTTTTTAAAAGATCTCCCGGCCATCTCCTTCCCTGGATGCAGCCAGCAGCGGTGGCCGGTTACCAGCCATGGGCCAGGGAAAGGAGCACGTCTCAGAGCCCCTTGGTGTCTCTCTTCATCACTGAGCTCCTACGTGTGGCACCCTCACCACCCACCTCAGGGAGGCAGATGGAGCAAGCCAGCTGGAGAGCTCACGTTCCCCGTGGTTAGAAAAGCCACGCTGAAGCAGAGAAGTCCTCATGTAAGAGTAACTGCACTACAGGTGTGATAAATGTTCTAGGCACCTTGAAATTAGTGCTGTATTAAAAAGGAGGTAAATCCTATTTGGACTGAGGGTGGAGGAATGGACAGAGCTGGGAGCAGAGGAAATACTTCATTGAGGAGGTTTACTCTGACATGGGACTTGAAGAATTATCTTCACTCATTTAGCCTGATGTTTGTTTTTTTTTTTTTAAAGTTTGGGTGCATTCACCTTAAAGCTCAGAGGAAGCAAATAAACAACTGAAGAGAAGAGAAACTGCAGATTTGATCTGTGAGCCGAATCTCCCTTGCTTGGTGTGATCAGAACCCCTGCCGGCCTGGCTCTGCCCGTTCCCCAGCAGCGAGCTCAGCGGCAGCTGCAACCCCGACTGTCCCATCCCATGGCCAGCCCTCCTCTTCCAAGGCAAGGCACACACAATAATGCCCATCAGGGAGCCTTTCCCTGCTGCCACCCTTTCAGGGCACAAGCTTCCCAGCCAGCTGCCCAAGGCCATTCCTTCCTCCTCCCCTCACCCGGGGTTCAAGCCTGGTCACTTTCTTCTGGGGCGGCTCTGACACAGCTTGAAAGTCAGGGTTTCCAGAGATGAGACACATCAGAGGCTGCTCTGCCCACAGCCCTCTGTGGTCTGTCTCCAGATCTCAGGTGTTCCAGAGTGCAGTGGAACAAGTGTGTGCTCCGCTCAAGAAACAGAAAATCAGCCCTCATCTTGTTCCAGGGGTGGCAACACATGGGCAAAGGGAGCCCCAACCCTGCGTCTTCTAGAAAACCAAGCCAGCCTCTAGGCACTGGCACTGGGGTTCTCAGAATTTTAGACAAAGGAGGCTTTAACCACGGAAACTCAGGCGGTGGCAACCAGATGCGACCGCAGCGCACAGCAAGTCAGACACGCTGGTCAGAGGTGGAGCTGTGCCAGGAGCAGCGCTCAGTGTCTGATGCTTGTCAGTCATAAATATGCATCCTGTTTACCTAAGTCATACAGTGTAAGTACACATGGTTAAGTCCCAGCCCATTGGCACAGGACATATGTCCTTCATCTTGTGTGTGTCGATGTATGTATGAATGTGCATATATGAATGTACAAATATGATATGTGAATGTACAAACATGATGGGTATACTAGTATCTGTTTCACAACCAGGTAAAGTCAGCTTTGCCTCCTTGACTCACTGATAATACAAGACAGTATTTTACACTCATGAAGAAGCTGCCCCTAAACCAAAGGACACAAACAATGTGTGTCCTTTAACTTGGTTTTCTAGGTAACCACATGCACCATTCTGTGTTTTGACAGCAGAAAAAAAAAAAATGCTTTTCTTACAGGGAAAGGGCATGAAGAAAAGAGAGCAGGAGGATTCTCCTCCTACCCAGCAACTCCCTTACTAACGACCTTCACAAAGATATTCCTTTGATTCTCAAATATTTATAAAATATTAAGGAAATACAGAAGCCCTCGAATGATTACACACTATCTTGCGGGAGATACTGAAAAGTAATTATATACTTAAACCTTGTGGTGAGAGCAGGGACAGGTGCCACAGAAACCAGGATGGGGGTCACCGATGTTCCACGGGCAGGGTGGGGGTCAGAGAAAATATTTCAGAGGTTGTGATGCTCATTAGGTCTCGACCAGCTAAGCCCCAAGGAAGGGAGGGTCATTCCCAGCAGACACAGGGCAGAAAAGGAAAGCAAGGCGTGTTCTGCAAGCTGCCAGGCAGGAGCTTACCCTGCTGATTTTCCCTATGGTACTTGGTGCCATCTGTCATTTTGTACCTTCGCTTGTGTCTGTCTCCCCCAACTAGAACATAAGTCCCCCGATGTCAGGGACTTTGTTTTGTTCTCTGCTATATCCTCAGCACCTAGAACATACTTAGAATGGAGTAGGAATCATAAAGACTTGCTGAATACATGGATGTTGGCAGGAGTGTAAAATGAACCTGGACAGTCAGGCAGAGTAGCCCGCACCTCCCTGAGGGTCTTGTGTGCTCCGCTAGTGAGTGTGGCCATGAGCTTTGAGATCTGGCGCAAATTTACAAACTGGCAGTCCATAATTTACAGACTGCTCATACACCTGAATATCAAAAACACAAACAACTCAATCAATCAAAAAATTGGCAGAAGACCTAAATGGATATTTCTCCAAAGAAGACATACAAATGGGCAAGAGGTACATGAAAAGACAATCAACATCTCTAATTATCAGAGAAATGCAAATGAGGTGTCACCTCACATCAGTCAGAATGGCCATCATCAAAGTCCACAAACAATAAATGCTGGAAAGGGTATGGAGAAAAGGGAACCCTTTTTATACCATTAACGAGAGTGTAAATTGGTGCAGTCACTATGGAGAACAATATGGAGGTAAAAATAGGGCTACCATGAATGTTTGCACTCTAAGTCACTTCAGTCATGTCTGACTGTTTGCAACCCTATGGACTATATAGTCCACCAGGCTCCTTTGTCCATGAGATTCTCCACGCAAGAATACTAGAGTGGGCTACCATGCCCTCCTCTGTTGGAGTCGCACTGAAATAATTTTCACAAACACACAGGATTATGACAGACAGTGCATGGAGAGCTTGTGAAAGAGTAATTCCCTGAGGAAACTGCTGAGAGTATATTTATTAGAAGCTTACCTCACAGCTCAGTGGAGTATCACAAAGACCAGAAATCAGGAACAAAGGCAAACATCTGAGGGAAATGGAATGCACGTGTACACTACTTCCTTGAGCTAGCAAAGGATTATGTGGGAATCATAAGGAGTTGTTCTGTGTGCAGAACAACATCTGTAGTGGGCTGATATGTCAGCCAAAATATTTGTCTTAATGAGAATGGCTACACAAGAAAGAGCACAGCTACAAGACAGCAGTATCAGGAAGCTTCCATCAGCCTCTTATCCTTCTCCATCAGAGGACAGAGAGAATGAAAACCACAATCACAGAAGACTAACAGAAACTGATCACATAGACCACAGCCTTGTCTAACTCAATGAAACTGAGCCATGTTGTATAGGGCCACCCAAGAGATGGGTCATAGTGGAGAGTTCTGACAAAACATGATCCACTGAAGAGGAGAATGGCAAACCACTCCAGTATTCTTGCTGTGAGAAATCCATGAACAGAATGAAAAAGCAAAAAGATATGACACTGAAAGATGAACTCCCCAAGACGGTAGGTGCCCAATATGCTACTGGAGAAAAGTGGAGAAATAACTCCAGAAATAAGGAAGAGATCGGAGCCAAAGCAAAAACAGCATCCAGTTGTGGATGTTCTTGGTGATAGAAGCAAAGTCCAATGCTGTAAAGAACAATATTGCACAAGAACCTGGAATGTTAGGTCCATAAATCAAGGTAACTGGAAGCAGTCAAACAGGAGATGGCAAGAGTGAACATCGACATTCTAGGAGTCAGTGAATTAAAATGTACTGGAACAGGCAAATTTAATTCAGATGACTATTATATCTACTACTGTGGGTAAGAATCACTAAGAAGAAATGGAGTAGCCCTCATAGTCAACAAAAGAGTCTCAAAATGAGTATATGGGTACAATCTCAAAAATGACAGGATGATCAAAAATGATCTCAGTTTGTTTCCAAGGCAAACCATTCAATATCACAGTAATCCAAATCTTTGTCCCAACCAGTAAAGCGGAAGAAGTAAAAGCTCAAGTTGAATGATTCTATGAAGACCTACAAGACCTTCTAGAACCAACACCCCAAAAAAGGTATATTTTTTATAATAGGGAACTGGAATGAAAAAGTAGGGAGTCAAGAGATACCTGAAGTAACAGGCAAGTTTGACCTTGGAATACAAAATGAAGCAGGGCTAAGGCTAATAGAGTTTTGCCAAGAGAATGCACTGGTCATAGCAAACACTCTCTTCCAACAACACAAGAGAAGACTCTATACATGGACATCATCAGATAGTCCATACTGAAATCAGCTTGATTATATTCTTTGCATGGAGAAAGATGGAGAAGCTCCATACAGTCAGCAAAAACAAGACCAGGAGCTGACTGTGGCTCAGATCATGATCCCATATTGCAAAATTCAGACATAAATTGAAGAAAGTAAGGAAAACCACTAGACCATTCAGGTATGACCTAAATCAAATCCCATACAATTATACAGTGGAAGTGAGAAAGAGATTCAAGGGATTAGATATGATAGAGTGCCTGAAAAACTATGGACAGAGTTCATGACATTGTACAGGAGGCAGTGATCAAGACCATCCCCAAGAAAAAGAAATACAAGAAGGCAAAAGAGTTGTCTGAGGAGACCTTACAAATAGCTGAGCAAAGAAGAGAAGCAAAAGGCAAAGGAGAAAAGGAAAGATACACCCATCTGAATGCACAGTTCCAAAGAATAGCAAGGAGAGATAAGAAAGCCTTCCTAAGTGATCAATGCAAAGAAATAGAGGAAAACAACAGAATGGCAAAAACTAGAGATCTCTTCAAAAAAAATTAGAGATACCAAGGGAACATTTCATGCAAAGATGGGTACAATAAAGGACAGAAACAGTATGGACTTAACAGAAGCAGAAGATATTAAGAAGAGGTGGCAAGAATACACAGAAGAACAGTACAAAAAAGATCTTCATGACCCAGATAACCACAATGGTGGTTATCTGATCACTCATCTAGAGACAGACATCTTGGAGTGCAGAGTCAAGTGGGCCTTAGGAAGCATCACTACAAACAAAGCTAGTGAAAGTGCTGCACTCAATATGCCAGCAAATTTGCAAAACTCAGCAGTGGCCACAGGACTGGAGAAGGTCAGTTTTCATTCCCATTTCAAAGAAAGGTAATGTCAAAGAATGTTCAAACTACCACCCAATTGCACTCATCTCACATGCTTGCAAAGTAATGCTCAAAATTCTCTAAGCAAGACAGCAACAGTACATGAACTGAGAATTTCTAGATGTTCAAGCTGGTTTTAGAAAAGGCAAAGGGACCAGAGATCAAAGTGCTAACATCCATTGGATCATAGGAAAGCAAGAGAGTTTCAGAAAATCATCTACTTCTGCTTTATTGACTACACCAAAGCATTTACCTCTGTGGATCACAACAATCTGAGGAAAATTCTTCAAGAGATGGGTATATCAGACCACCTGACCTGTCTCCTGAGAAATTTGTATGCAGGTCAAGAAGCAATAGTTAGAATCAGACATAGAACAATGGACTGGTTCAAAATTGGGAAAGGAGTACGTCAAGGCTGTATTTAACTTATATGCAGAGTACATCAAGCANCAGAATGGCAAAAACTAGAGATCTCTTCAAAAAAAATTAGAGATACCAAGGGAACATTTCATGCAAAGATGGGTACAATAAAGGACAGAAACAGTATGGACTTAACAGAAGCAGAAGATATTAAGAAGAGGTGGCAAGAATACACAGAAGAACAGTACAAAAAAGATCTTCATGACCCAGATAACCACAATGGTGGTTATCTGATCACTCATCTAGAGACAGACATCTTGGAGTGCAGAGTCAAGTGGGCCTTAGGAAGCATCACTACAAACAAAGCTAGTGAAAGTGCTGCACTCAATATGCCAGCAAATTTGCAAAACTCAGCAGTGGCCACAGGACTGGAGAAGGTCAGTTTTCATTCCCATTTCAAAGAAAGGTAATGTCAAAGAATGTTCAAACTACCACCCAATTGCACTCATCTCACATGCTTGCAAAGTAATGCTCAAAATTCTCTAAGCAAGACAGCAACAGTACATGAACTGAGAATTTCTAGATGTTCAAGCTGGTTTTAGAAAAGGCAAAGGGACCAGAGATCAAAGTGCTAACATCCATTGGATCATAGGAAAGCAAGAGAGTTTCAGAAAATCATCTACTTCTGCTTTATTGACTACACCAAAGCATTTACCTCTGTGGATCACAACAATCTGAGGAAAATTCTTCAAGAGATGGGTATATCAGACCACCTGACCTGTCTCCTGAGAAATTTGTATGCAGGTCAAGAAGCAATAGTTAGAATCAGACATGGAACAATGGACTGGTTCAAAATTGGGAAAGGAGTACGTCAAGGCTGTATTTAACTTATATGCAGAGTACATCAAGCAAAATACCAGGCTGGATGAAGCACAAGCTGGAATCAAGAGTGCCAGGAAAAATATCAATAACCTCAGATATGCAGATGACACCACCCTTATGACAGAAAGCAAAGAGGAACTAAAGAGACTCTTGATGAAAGTGAAAGAAGAGAGTGAAAAAGTTGGCTTAAAACTCAACATTCATAAAATGAAGATCATGGCATCCAGTCCCATCACTTCATGGCAAATAGATGGGGAACCATTGGAAATAGTGTCAGACTTTATTTTAATGGGCTCCAAAATCACTCCAGATGGTGACTGCAGCCATGAAATTAAAAGATGCTTGCTAGTTGGAAAAAAAGTTATGTCCAAACTAGAGAGCATATTAAAAAGCAGAGACATTACTTTGTTGACAAAGGTCCATCTAGTCAAAGCTATGGTTTTTCCAGTAGTCATGTATGGATATAAGAGTCGGACCATAAAGCTGAGCACTGAAGAACTGATGCGTTTGAACTGTGGTGTTGGAGAAGACTCTTGAGAGTCCCTTGGACTGTGAGGAGATCCAACCAGTCAACCTAAAGGAAATCAGTTCTGAATATGAATTGGAAGGGTTGATGCTGAAGCTCAAGCTCCAATGCTTTGGCCATCTGATACAAAGAACAGATTCATTGGAAAAGACCCTGATGCTGGGAAAGATCAAAAGCAGGAGGAGAAAGGGATGGCAGAGGATGAGATGGTTGGATGGCATCACTGACTCTATGGACATGAGTTTGAGCAAGCTCCTGGAGTTGGTAATGGATAGGGAAACCTGGCGTGCTGCAGTCCATGGGGTCGCAAAGAGTCTAATGGGACTGAGTGACTGAACTGAACTGAACAATATAGCAGAGCTAAGAAAGTGTATGCGCCCAGGGGATCTTCCAGAGCCAGGGATAGAACCCGCATCTCTTCTGTCTCCTACATTGGCAGGTGTGTTCTTTACCACTAGCACCATCTGGGAAGCTCACCAGAGCTACCATATGATCCTACAATCCCATTCCTGAGCACAGATCCAGAGAAAACCACGATTTAAAAGGATATATGCACCCCAATGTTCACTGCAGTGCTGTTTACAGTAACCAAGACATGGCAGCAACATAAATGTCCACTGGAAGATTAATGAATAAAGAAGATGCGGTGTACACACACACACACAAATGGAATACTACTCAGCCATTAAAACAATTAAATAATGTCATTTGCAGCAACATGGATAGACCTTGAGATTATCAAACTAAGTGAAGTAAGAAAGAAATTCATATGATACCACTTATATGCAGAATCTAAAAAATTGATACAAATGAACATCTTAAAAAACAAACTTATGGTTATCAAAGGGGAAAGGTGGGGGAGGTATAAATGCGGAGTTTGGGACTATCATATACACACCACTATATTTAAAATAAATAATAAGGACCTACTGCATAGCATAGGAACCCTGTTCAACATTCTATAAAAATGTAAATGGGAAAAGAATTTGAAAAAGAATAGATATGTGTATAACTGAATCATTTTGCTGTACATCTGACTAACACAATATTGCTAGTCAACTATACTCCAATATAAAATGAAATTTGTTTAAAAACTGGCAGCCCATGGGCCAAATATAGGAGTGCTTTGCTTGACCTATGCTGTGCTTTTTAAATTAGGGTATTTTAAAATTTTTTATTGGAGTGTAGTTGATTTACAATGTTGTGTTAGTTTCAGGTATATAGCAAACTGACTCAATTATACATAAACATATACCCACTCTTAGACATATTTATACTACTATATATAAAATAGATAACTAATAAGGACTTACTGTATATCACAAGAACCTACTCAATATTCGGTAATAGCCTAAGTGGGAAAATAATCTAAATTAGGGTATTGTATAAAAGCAAACAAACTAGGTTTCAAGATTCCCTTTAAATAATCAGAGTTTGCATTAATACAGACCCTGTACTCCTGCCAGGCAATTAAGCTGATGGTAACCATAAAGCTAGCTAGTGGTTTTTAATAAGACTGCCCTTGAGTTCATCAAGATCTTTTCCAATCTCAATTGTCTTGCTAAGGTTTCCTTCTTCACAGATCACCTGCTATTCTATCTTGATTAATGGGTTTGCAACCTCTTAGCCTGAGTTCAGAATGTCTGGTTTAAAGATTCCAACGTGATAGCAAGTCTCCAAAATAATGCCCCAGTGACCCATACCTCCCAGTATTTATGACCTCCCACAGTGAAACTGAGTTGTTACGATGCAACAAATAGAATGAGACAGAAGTGACATTGTGTGACTCCTAAGGACAATTCATAAGAAGCTAATCATCACACAAGAAGTCGGACTACTGTGAGGCCTCCATGCTGGGAGGAAGCCCAAGCTAACAAAATGGGGAGATGCCATGTAGACAGAGTCCCCAAGTGTCCCACCTGAGATGTTAGACATGTGAAAGCCATCTTGACCCTCAGAACCCATCTAACTACATACAAAGAGGTCCATCATGAGAGACTCCAAGCGAGAACCAGCCAGTTGAACCCTTTCAACCCACAGAACCATGAGAAATATTAGTAAATTGTTTTAAGCCACTGTGTTTTGGTGACTTGTACAGAGCAAAGGTAACTGAAACACACACGTTACCACTTGTTCAGAATGTGGCCTTAAGGATATCACTTGTCATTGTTAAGCCTCAATTTCTTCATCCTTAAAATAAGGAAGATATCAATAATAGTACTAACTTTAGAGTTTTTGAAATTCAAATTAAACTATGAATTAGCTTTGAAGCAAGCACATCATCAGTGCTCAATAAATGTTCACCATTATTTAATTTTACTCTTCATTACTACTCTTGTTGAAGTCTGTCTAGTGTGCAGCATCTTTCACAACCAGAACACTGAAAAGGGAGGAGACAGGAAAGGTATGGATCGACAGATCAGGGTCAAGGAGGGAGTAAATGGAGAAGACATTTCTCAGTGTGGTGTGTATGTCTGGCTCACATGAACTCTAGAGTTCCAGGCAATTGGCTATTTTCTCCATTTTGGTGTCTGCACTAGGATTCTGGAAACTCCTATCAAGTCAATAAGTTAATCAAAAAACTTTATTGAGTGCTGACACTAAATGTCAGGCACCATTCTAGGTGCTGAGGATACAGCAGTAAACAGAAACAGATAAAAGCCTCTGTCCTCATGGAGCTTCCACTCCAGTGTTGGAGAAGATATCAAATAAAATTTTAAAAGATGTAGCATGCCAGATAGTGATAAGTACAGTGGAAAAAATAAGTAAGCTAGGGTGATAATGTGGGTGGGGTGGAAGAAATTGGGTTGTAATTGTAAGTAAGTGGGTCAAGGAAGGGCTCCCTGAGCATAGCAAAAAGTGAAAGAGGTCTCTGGGATGGGGAGGGACCATCATATAGAAAGACCCACTTTGTCCTGTGAATGTAACCTATAAGTTCCAACATTCTCCATTTCTGACTGATTCATTTAATAATTCATTGCCCTTGTAACAATATTTGAATTGTTTTCTGAAAAGTATAATACTTGGGAAGTTCTTTTTAAACTAAGAACAAGAGCTTTGGAATTTCCCTTTTATCATTACAGATTGTCATAAATCTTGAAAAAAAAAAAGAGAAAGATCCAAACATAAAAATGAACTAAAGTATCATATTGTTACATCTACTGTCAATCACAACTGATAAACACTTATGTCTTCTCCCAATAATTCTGTGAGGCAAATGCTATTATAAATTATCCTTAATTTACTCAGTTACTTTTTTATCCTACTGTGCTCTATTTCTCTTTCAAGCTACTTTAACTTCTTTTTGGAATAAGGCAAGATGATGTGTTAGTCAAGTGAAGGTGGGTTAAGCAACAAATAACCCTCAAGTCTCACTGGCCTAACACAACAGCATATTTCTCAGCACAGAAAGTCCACAATGGCTGGGCTCCACCATGTCTTCATTCATGGACCCTAGTCAGCTGAGGCATCACATTTACACTGTCAGCAGGGAAAAGGAAAGATGGAACACTGTCACTAGCTCTTCAGTGTTTCTGCTTTTCAGAACACAAGTCATCCCGTCTCTTCAGTGAGGGAGGGAAGGAGGGGGGAGAGAGAGGGAGGGTGTGTGTGTATATGTTCTAAATGCCTAGTTCAGTTCAGTTCAGTCGCTCAGTCGTGTCCGACTCTCTGCGACCCCATGAATCACAGCACGCCAGGCCGCCCTGTCTACCAGCTCCTGGAGTTCACTCAGACTCACGTCCATCGAGTCCGTGATGCCATCCGGCCGTCTCATCCTCGGTCATCCCCNCGTGAGTCTGAGTGAACTCCAGGAGCTAGTGATGGACAGGGAGGCCTGGCATGCTGCAATTCATGGGGTCGCAAAGAGTCGGACACGACTGAGCGACTGAACTGAACTGAACTGAACTGATGGTCATGAAGCTCATTGTACTTTCTGCCTCTGAGCTTTTCAAGGCTTTCTGTGGGTAAAATGCCCTCCTGATAGCCACTCAGGGTAGTCCCACATCCTACCCTTGCCCAACAGTGTCCACCACCACTGCTTCCATTGCCTGGGAAACTCCTATTCATTCAATTTCTCTCTGAAATCTGCTCTGCCCAGACAGTGGTACACCCTCTGTCTTCCTATAATTTTTCATCATACCACTACTAGAACACTTAAACATGATATATTATTAATGGCTGTCTCTTTGCATTTCTCTTTTCAACCCCTGCTTACTAGACTGAAGTTCCTAAGTTTAGGGACTGTCTTAAAACAGCCCCGTCTGAGGCCTCTGCCTTTTTTCTTGGGGAAACTTCAAAATTGCAAAGTAACCCAAATGATGTTTTAGACAGAATATAACTAGGAATACATGAGTTAAGACATAACTGAACAAGGCATATCCTTTTAAGTATTTAATCTCAGAAACCTCACAGTTCTAGTGAGGGAGAGGAGACAGAGATATCTAAAAAAATTTTTATCACTATACTGTAATGATCAAATAGTACAGGGATACCTGAAAGGATGAACGTTGTTAGAACATCTTTTTCTAAATGAGTACGTACACAGTCTTCTGAAAGTTATGAGGTTTGTTTCATGGACGTCACATGTATGTGTGCAGGCAAGTGTGTGGATGTCCACATGGACTTGTCCAAGCTGTGCCTATGAGAGACAAGAGAAGGCCCAGACTAACGCAGGAGGTCAGGTGGACCTGACTTTCTCTTCTTTGGAGGCTATGCCATGAAAGAAAATGAGACAAGACTTGACATAGCCCAGCAGCACCTTGATTGGGTCTGCTTGGCCCTTCTAAAGGGCTCCTTACATTAGGAGAATGTATTCTTGGTCTATGAGGATTTTCAAGTACTGGGTGGCATGCTGAAATGTTAATATTTTGGATATATATTTGACTGAATTAAAATTTTATTTAAATTAAAAAATAAAAACAAAGTACGGGGTGCTATATTACTCAGGAAAAGTTTTGAATAGGGAAAAGTCTTGAAATGGGTCAGGCAATAAATTGTCATCTGTCGGATCCTTTTTGAACTAAGGGTAATAAATCAGTTAAGTTACTTGATTCCACAGAAAGAGTCCTAGACCTATAAAACTTGTGATAAGGGGGAAATAAGTTCATCTAACTACCAGTGGAAGTTTGCATCTGTAATTCTTCTTATAGGAAGTTGAAATATATTAGCAGTTAATGTTCCCCAGTGGCAATCTTGAGGGCAAATCTTTCCCTTAAATTTCATTTAACTGTCTTTCAGTTATGTGACTCCCTTTCATAAATATTGCAGAATAGAAATATCAACCCACAGCCACTTTTCAAAATAGATGAATTGATCATTTCTTTACTGTAAATAGTAGTCTCTGAATCAGTTTACAGTTCACTCTCACTCCTGATAATATGCAAAGAGGATTACTTATTTCTACAACGAAACAGCTGACGTGTGTGTGTCTGTGTGTGTGTGTGTGTGTCTGTAGCAGTGTCTCTTTTGCGACGTGTGTGTGTGTGTGTGTCTGTAGCAGTGTCTCTTTTGCGACCCCATGGACTGTGTGTGTGTGTCTGTGTAGCAGTGTCTGACTCTTTACGACCCCATGGACTGTAGTCTGCCAGGCTCCTCTGTCTATAGGATTTCCAGGCAAGAATACGGGAGTGGTTTGCCATTTCCTCCTCCAGGGGATCTTCCTGATCCAGGGGCCAAACCCATGTGTCCTGCATTGCAAAGTGGATTCTTTATCACTGAGCCATCAGAGAAGCTGTCAGAGATAACTCTAAACTGATCCATACTATAGTTAAAAAAAAAACAAAACACACTCTAAAATGCCTAGGGTTCTTTATTTGCTCTACCTATAATTAGGCAAACAATGGCCAGGGATTTCCAGACAGCACTAGTGGTAAAGAACCCTCCTGTCTATGCAGGAGATGCAAGAGACACTAGTTTGAACCCTTGGTTCCCTGGAGGAGGAAATGGCAATTCACTCCAGTATTCTTGGCTGTAAATTCCATGGACAGAACAGCCTGGTGGGCTACAGTCCATGGGGTCGCAAAGAGTCGGACATGACTGAGCAACGGAGCACACATAATTGGGAAAAACAAAGGCCAGAGTTAGCCTGGGATAGGCAATATTGGCCCTGGGATAAATACTTAAGGTATTTCTGAGTGATTTGATAAACTTGGTCACTCTGGGATTCATAGAAACATGCAGATCAAAACCCTAGTGAGGTTCGTGCAATTCATGTGAAGGGTGCTCTGGGGCTTTAGGGGGAGATCAGAGACTCTTGGGGGAGAAAAGAAGAGCCACAATTTCCGTTCTCTGCTGTGTTACTAGTTGTTATATTTAAGCTGAGCCTCTTTGATGTGAGACACATTAACATTTCACACTCCCTCAAATCAATATTCTTTTTCATGTGGGGATTTTGAGTCATTTTTATACTTACTCTTTAAAGTCCCATAAACCAATAGATAAGAATTCTGATTGCATGCTCCTGGGGAGAGCAGACCTTTCGTGACCAGTGATAAAAATACTGTTAGTTTCTACTGAATGTTGCCTGGTTCTTAGAATTGGATTGTGCAAACTTCCTTACCTCTTAAAGTTAAGTGTTGTGGTGGTCCATCCTGAGTACATAATGATCACAAAATATTTTACCTCTTTGAATAAAATATTTCTTAAAAGAAAGACTCACCCTTTTCCTTTTTACTGAAGTATAGTTGATTTGCCGTGTTGTATTAGTTTCAGGTGTATAGTCCAGTTATACATATATTTCTTTTTCATACTCTTCTCATATTATGAAATAGTGAATATAACTCCCTGTGCTATACAGTAGGTCCTTATCTATTTTATGTATAGTAGTGTGCATTTCTTAATCCCAGATCCACAGTTTATCCCTCTCTCTACTTCCCGTTTGGAAACCATAAGCTGGTTTTCTATGTCATGATTCTACTTATGTTTTCTATGGTTTACTTGTATCATTTTTCACATTTCACATTTAAGTGGTATCACACAGTTTGTCTTTCTCTGTTTGACTTTCTTCACTTAGATAATCTCCAGGTCCATCCATATTGCTGCAAAAGGCATTACTTCATTCTCTTTTAAGGCTAAATAATATTATATATATATATGTATGTATATATATATATATATATATATATATACACATATACATACATATATAGTTGTTCAGTCACTCAGTCATGTCTGATTCTTTGTGACCTCATGGACTACAGCACTCTAGGCTTTCCTGTCCTGGACTATTTATTGGAGTTTGCTCAAACTTGTCCATTGAGTCGGTGATGCTATCCAATCAACTCATCCTCTATTGTCCCCTTCTACTCCTGCCCTATCCTTCTCAGCATCAGGGTCTTTTCTGATAAGCTGGCTCTTCACATCAGGTGGCCAAAGTATCAGAGCTTCAACTTCACCATCAGTCCTTCCAATGAATATTCAGGGTTGATTTCCTTTAGGATTGACTGGTTGGATCTCCTTGCAGTCCAAGTGACTCTCAAGGGTCTTCCCCCACACCATAATTTGAAAGGATCATCTCTTTGGTACTCAGCCTTCTTTTTAGTCCAATTCTCACATCTGTGCATGACTACTGGAAAAAATCATAGCTTTGACTAGACAGACCTTTGTTGAGCAAAATGATGCCTTCCTGGCTTTTTAATATGCTAAGTTTAATATGCTGGGCTGGAGGAAGCACAAGCTGGAATCAAGATATGCAGATGACACCACCCTTGTGGCAGAAAGTGAAGACGAACTAAAAAGCCTCTTGATGAAAGTAAAAGAGGAGAGTGAAAAAGTTGGCTTAAAGCTCAACATTCAGAAAACGAAGGTCATGGCATCTGGTCCCATCACTTCATGGCAAATAGATGGGGAAACAGTGGAAACAGTGGCTAATTTTATTTTTCTGGGCTCTAAAATGACTGCAGATGGTGATTGTAGCCATGAAATTAAAAGACACTCCCTGGAAGGAAATTTAAGACAAACCTAGACAGCATATTAAAAAGCAGAGACATTACTTTGCCAAAAAATATCCATCTAGTCAACGCTTTGGTTTTTCCAGTGGTCATGTATGGATGTGAGAGTTGGACTGTGAAGAAAGCTGAGCGCCGAAGAATTGATGCTTTGGAACTGTGGTGCTGGAGAAGACTCTTGAGAGTCCCTTGGACTGCAAGGAGATCCAACCAGTCCATCCTAAAGGACATCAGTCCTGGGTGTTCTTTGGAAGGAATGATGCTAAAGCTGAAACTCCAGTACTTTGGCCACCTCATGTGAAGAGTTGACTCATTGGAAAAGACTGCTGCTGGGAGGGATTGGGGGCAGGAGGAGAAGGGGACGACAGATGAGATGGCTGGATGGCATCACCGACTCGATGGACGTGAGTTTGAGTGAACTCCAGGAGTTGGTGATGGACAGGGAGGCCTGGCGTGCTGCAATTCATGGGGTCGCAAAGAGTCAGACACGACTAACTGAACTGAACTAAGTTTTTCAAAGCTCTCCTTCCAAAAAGCAAGGATCTTTTAATTTCATGGCTGCAGTCACCATACACAGTGATTTGGGAGTGTTTAAGAAAATAACATCTGTCACTATTTCCACTTTTCCCCCTTCTATTTGCCATGAAGAGATGGGACCAGATGCCATTGTCTTAGTTTTTAGAATGTTGAGTTTTAAACCAACTTTTTCACTCTCCTCTTTGACCCTCATTACAGATTCTTTAGTTTCTCTTTGCTTTCTGTCATAAGGGTGGTGTTATCTGCACATCTGAGGTAGGTGATATTTCTCCTGGCAATCCTGAATCCAACTTGCATTTCTCCAGCTCAGCATTTCACATGATGTACTCTGCATGTAAATTAAATAAACAGGGTGACAATACACAGCCTTGATGTACTCTTTTCCCAATTTCAAACTAGTCTGTTGTTCCATGCCTGATTCTAACTGTTGCTTCTTGATCTGCATAAAGGTTTCTCAGGAGACAGGTAAGGTAGTCCAGTATTCCCATCTCTTGAAGAGTTTCCCAGTTTGTTGTGATCCACACAGTCAAAGGCTTTAGAGTAGTCAATGAAGCAGTAATGTTTTTCTGAAATTCCTTTGCTTCCTCTATGATCCAACCAATGTTGACACTTTGATCTCTGGTTCCTCTGCATTTTCTAAACCCAGTTTGTACATCTATCTGGAAGTTATCAGTTCATGTACTCTTGAAGCCTAGATTGAAGGATTTAGAGGATTACTGCGCTAGTATAGGAAATCAGAGTAATTTTATGGTAGTTTGAACATTCTTTGGCATTGCCCTTCTTTGGGATTGGAATGAAAACTGACCTTTTCCAGTCCTGTGGCCACTGTTGTTTTCCAAATTTGCTGACAGATAAGAGTGCAGCACTTTAACAGCATCATCCTTCAGGATTTTAAATAACAGATGGAACTGAATCACCTCCATTAGCTTTGTTCATAGTAATTCTTCCTAAGGCCCACTTGACTTTACACTCCAGGATGTCTGACTCTAGGTGAGTGACCACACCATTTTGGTTATCTGGGTCATTGTTTTTTTGTAGCTGTGTATTCTTGCTGCTACTTCTTAATCTCTTCTGCTTCTGTGAGGCCCTTACTGTTTCTGTCCTTTACTGTGCACATCCTTGCATGAAATGTTCCTTTGATATCTCCAGTTTTCTTGAAGAGATCTCTGGTCTTTCCTGTTCTATTGTTTTCCTCTATTTCTTTACATTGTTCACTGAGAAAGGCTTTATTTCTCCTTGCTATTCCCTGGGACTTTGCATTCAAGTGGGTATATCTTTCCCCTTCACCCTTGCCTTTCACTTCTTTTCTCAGCTATTTGTAAATCCTCCTCAGACAAACACTTTGCCTTCTTGAATTTCTTTTTCTCTGGGATGGTTTTGGTCACCACCTCCTATAAGTTAGAAACCTCCATTCATAGTTCTTCAGGCACTCTATTCACCACCCCCCACTGTGTAATAAGGGATTTGATTTAGGTCATGCTTGAATGGCCCAGAATCTTCCCTACTTTCTTCAGTTTAAGCCTGAATTTTGCAATAAGCAGCTCATGATCTGAGCCACAGTCTGCTCCACAGGTCTTGTTCTTGCTTTTTTGCTGAGTGTATAGATCTGTTGTAAAGAATATAATCAATCTGGTGTTGACCATATGTTGTTATCCATGTGTAGTCTCTTGTGTTGTTGGAAGAGGGTGTTTGCTATGACCAGTGTGTTCTCCTGGCAAAACTGTTAGCCTTTGCCCTGCTTCATTTTGTACTCCAAGGCCAAACTTGTTCGTGTCCAACTCTTTGTGGCCTGCCAGGCTTCTCTGTCCATGGGAATCCCCAGGGAAGAATACTGAAGTGAATTTCCATTTCTTTCTCCAGGGGATCTTTCTGACCCAGTAATCGAACCCACATCTCCAGCACTGGTGGGCAGATTACCACTGCGCTACCAGGGAAGCCCCTATATATGTAGTTCTGGCTCCTACGGAGTCACTGCTTTGCCCTGGGTCCCAACGCATGTGAAATCACGTGTGCCCTCCAGGAGTGGAGTCTCTTGTTTCCCCCAGTCCTGCGAAGCTCCTGCACTCATGCCCCACCGGCCTGCACAGCCGACGCTCTGGGGGCTCCTCCTCCTGATGCCAGGCTCTCAGGCTAGGGAGACTCATATGGGGCTCAGATCTCACTCCTGGGGAGAACCTCTGTGATAAAATTACTTTCTAATCTGTGAGTTGGTCAACTGCCAGGTATGGGATTTGATTTACACAGTGAAAGGGCCCCTCCTACCATCACATTGAGACCTCAATCTTTGGATGTAAAATATCTTTTTTGGTAGGTTCCAGTCTTTTTTGCCAACGGTCTTTAAGCAGTTATTTGTGATTTTGGTGTTTTTATGACAGGAGGTAAGTTCATGTCCTTCTCCTGCCACCTTGTCTGGAAATGAAGGACTGTTTTTAGTTTGGATTCTTGCTGCCTTTTTTGGCAGTGTGTGCTGGCTGCTATTGCCTTGGTGTCTGGTGTGCAAGCACAATGCACAAAGGCCCATGCACACTCCCAGTAAGCAGGCACCATGATCAGGACTCCCTCCCAGGCCTCCCAGGGGCAGCAGTGGTCCATGATGTCCCCGGACAGCAAGGCCAGCAGTTAGCACTTGCTCCTGTGCCTCTCAGCAGCAGTGACAGCCTGCCTACTCCCAAGCAGAGCAACTGGTGCCTGCTCGTGGGTCCCTAGTTATGGGAGTGGCCTGTGCCCATCTCTGGAGCCCATAACGGTGACATCAGCTTGCACCTACCCCCAGAGCTCATGTTAGGTGGTGTCTTGTTGCCTGAGAGCCTAGGTACAGGAAACAAATCTCCTATGGTAGCCCTGCCCCTCTTCTAACATACTCCCCCACCCAACAATGGTGTCTTGCCTCTGGCAGGCCCCCGCCTCTTCCGAGTGCACGCTTAGTTGCCACTCTCCAGCCTCTCCAGGCTGTCTCTACACAGCCAATCCCTCTCTCTGGGTCTGACTCTGAAGCCTGAGCTTTGGCACCTAGCCTCACCACACCAACAGACGAGCATGTCAGCCAGGGACACAGGGCAGAGGTGTGAACCATCTGTGTGGGTCCTTCCACTATAACCAGTTGTTGCACTCTTCCTCCAAGGCTCTGAAGCTCTCCCTCCATCTAGGTTGATCTCCCTGCAGGTGAGGGGACGTCCCAGGGTGGGGAAACCTTTCTTCCTTCACATCTCCCTCCCTGGGGTGCAAGTCCTGTCCCGATTCCTTTCTCCCTCTTTTTTCTTTTGTCCTACCTTGTTACATGAAAGTTTTTTTGCCTTTTGGAAGTCTGAGGTCTTCTGCCAGCATTCAGCGGATGTTCAGTGTGCATCATGCCACTCATAGATGTGCTTTTGCTGTATTTGTGGGAGGAGGGAAAGTCCATGTCCTACTCTTCCACCATCGTGATTCCTCTCCTGTAGCTGTTGACTTTTAAGGGTGTTGAGTTGAAATGGTAAAAGGGAGGTCCGTCTTTCAGCCACTCCTGGAAGTCAAGGACAAAGACAGGAAGCAATGTCTTTGCCCTAACAAAAAATTAGATTTGAAAATGTTATTTGAAGAGTGTCAGTTTTTCCCCTCCCCTAACAGCAAAGAGAACTTTCCTTTTAGTGAAAGAAAAGTGATTCGGGAATGGGATAAGAAAAATCAGGGTGTAAAGGGAGCTTAAGAAAGCCATCATTGTTGTATTGTTTGGAGGCATGTCTCATGCTTCTGTTGCATGGTTTTGTTCTATAAAATGGAGAATTAAAACAATTCTAAATGGACATGTTGCTTATTATACTATGATTTTAAGTTTGTTTGACTAGGGTAACAAATATACATTTATATCTACTTTATATTCATGCTGACAAGTTTACATATTCAAATTAGGGGCACATCAAAAACTGGCAAGTTAGTAGCAAAATAAGCACAGTGACTGGTGATGTAGTGTTGAAAACAGCTGCTGCCAGAGAGAAAGAAATGCTTGATTGGTAAAGGTCAGGGTGCAACATGGGAGTCTGGGGGGGTGTAGTGGCAGAAAATAGAGAACTGCTACCTTTCTGTGCAAGGCTTACCTAATGATTTCATTCCTCAAATTTTATGACTCTATCTGAAAAAAATCCAATTAAAAGGACTTCTTTATTTTGTATTCTTGCTCTTACAGATCCCTCGGTTTCTTCTTACTGTTTTAAAGCTTTTCTTAATATCAGAAGAAATAAAATGAAGCTGATTACCAAGAAACATTGAAAGCCTATTTTATACACACACACTGATTACCAAGAAACACTGAAAGCCTATTTTACACACACACACACACACACAATTTGCTTCTCACCAAGCACAAATCTCTTATTGGCAAGACTTTTTGCTTTTATCCCTCAGGAAAGTATAATCTCAGAGAGGAAAAACAAACTCCAAATTGTAAAAATCGCTATATTTATATATGTAAACAATTTAAAAATTATTAGTCTTAGAGATGGCACCTAGTAAAGAAAGGCACATTACGTGTAGTCCACTGAATATTTAAAACTCTCTTTCTGTGTTTGAAATGGTGAGATTCTGACGGTATTGGGAACAAAATATTTATGTGAAAGTTCAATCAGTTTGTAGCTGGCTGAATGTGATCAAGTATTTAACAAGATGCTGCTGTATTTATTTTTTTTAATTCATTAAAAAATTTTTAATTTTAAAAATGAATCTATGTTCAGAGTATTAAGTCTATAAGTTCTCCTTCAAAGAACAGAAGAGCCAGTAATTAATAAAGACAAGTGTTCAGATTTATTTGGAAATTCACAGTTTCTAATGGCACTACAGCTCCGTAGTTACATTATTAAAAGTCTTCTTTCCACAACCCTGGATGCTGCACACAGACGGTGTAACTTCCCACTCTACCTCTGCTCTCATCTGGACCTTTTTTCAATGGGTTTCTATACAATCAGGCCCTCTTGCTCTGAATGGCTAATTGTACAGATTGGAAAAAAAATGTAAAACATCTAAAACATACTGTTAACATAAAGCAGCAACTTAAACAAACAAAAGAGGCTTTAAATAAGTCACATTACGAACAATACCCCCATAAGGTATTAGACAAGTTTAAAACAGTTATTACTAAAAGTGCTCAATAACTTATAACTTAAATCTTACAACACAAAACAGTGAATTCTCTCCCTTTCAAAAAGAATCTTTCCACTTTTACTCCATTACTGTATAAACACATACTTAGAAATCATTTGATTCAAAGTCACTACCAATTATTTTTAAAGAAAAGAGACAAAATGAATACAAACACATTGACAACACACATGTATATCTGCACATTTGTAGCCAATACAAAGCAAACACCAAGGAGTAATAATCCCTTTAGACTTGACCAATCAGACAAGGCTTGACAAACTCACTAGCTGGTTCTGTGCATATGTACATAGGCAGTGATTATGAGGCTTGGACTCACTGGACAAACTTTCAAATTTTCCATTTGTAAGAGAAAACAACGATCTCAAAGTCATGAGGATTAGTGCTTATTGTGAATGTTTAAAATGTAACACAGCTAAAGGAAACCCTTAAAAATAGCTAAATGTGTTTAACACGTGAATTTATTTTTAAAAAAATTATTTGCAAATACCAATCATTTGAAGAAAAAAATCTTGTAGTTGCTTTTTCCTCTCACTGAATTAGTAACCAAAGGAAACTAGTGTGAATAAGTTAACTGAAAATAATATTAAAAATATCACCACTTACGCAAAAGAATAGACCTAAAAATTCCATCAAGTGTCGGTTTCAGGTGAGTTTGATAAACAAAAGTCTACCTGGCCAAGTCTTTAGGATCTCTACACTGTCTTTACTGATCTTTACTGAACACCAGGCGCAGATCACTTTAAAGCCTTGTAGTGTTTGCAGCTTCAAAAACTAACAAAGTTATAAAAGAAATCAAATGACAGAAAAAGTTCTCCCTCCTCTTCCAGTGGCATTATAAATAGACAAAAGGCACATAAATATGGGAAGGTGCAAGAAATAGGAACAAAGCTAAAGGAAGAGGTTTAGACTTTCATTCCTATCTCACCCAAGGAACTGGGTTTCCAAATTACTTTTGTCCCAGTAATTAACTAATCTGTGAAAAAACATCTTTATAAAATGTCTATCATTGTCCCTGCAGTCTTGTAAAACTGCAGCTCATTAACCAAGATTGACATAATCCCACCTACTTTTTAAAAAGGCAGAAACCATAATTTCTGAATACTTTTCCCATTTATATGTTCTCCCTCCCCATACCCTTCAAATACCACAGACTGTTCTTCAAAGAACAACGAAAAGTCTCCAATATGAAAAGTTCAATTAATTTTAGATATGTCCCGAGACTGCTGTAACACCAAATGTTCCCACGGTGATCTCTTTGTTTCCTTTGATTATGTCATGCAGGCTCGGCAGTGATCCTGACTTAGTCTGTATCAAAGTTTTTATCAATTTTCCTTGGTCTTGGACTTTAGATCGCCTTCGTTTCAAAGCCCTCTTCTCAGTTTTTGTCTTTTGGGACTGTCCATTGCACAGACTTGTGCAAGCTGAAATGCCACAAAAATAAGACTCTTCTGACTGTGATGAAGTTTCTGAGCTTCCTTCAGATGGAGGACCCTTATAAGAAGAGTGATAAACTTCTCCCATATTAGAAAAATCTCTCTGGTTTGTAAAAGGCTTTCTTCCTTTTATGTCTCCATTGGCTACAGGGTGCAATGGATCAGCTGGCTTTATGGTCTCAATTTTTTCAGTTTTGTACTTGCAGCGTTTCTTCTTTAACACAAGTAAAAGAAAGGGTAGGAATTAGACCTCTGATAGTTACCGAATCAAACATTCAGAGAGCTGAGCTACTGGAGTAAAGTGCCACCTCCTGGTGGAAAGTGAAAGTACTATAAACAGCAAAACACACTGTTATGGTCTATACAGGTACTATCATAATTACCTTTCCACTTTGTAATACTACTCAACCAAATTCTTCATTTATCTGTCACCTCTGAATATAGATTATGTATCTGAATGCTTATTATGGGCCATATATTCTTCCAGTTGCTTTCATGTGTATCTTACTAACCCTGAAAGGTGAACATTTTGTCCTGACTACCAAATGAGAAAACCAAGGTTCATAATAAGTTTGATTCCCTGTCCAAGTTACATGGCAGGAAGTGGCCAAGTTAGGATTGAATCCTAGGCTATTTGGTTTTAATGGTCAAGTTCTGTAGCCTAGAGACAAACGTTGTTTGCTTACTTGCTAAGTTGTGTCCGACTCTTTTGTGACCTCATGGACTCCTCAATCCATGAGATTTTCCAGGCAAGAATACTGTAGTGGGTGGCCATTTCCTTCTCCAAGGAATCTTCCAGACCCAGGGATAGAACCTGCATCTCCTGCATTGCAGGCAGTTTCTTTACCACTGAGCTACCTGGACCTCTAGTGAATACAATTTACTTTCAGAGGCAAAATGGGAAAAGCCCACACTTTGTAACCAAGAAAGTCTAAGTGTATTTTGATTTTTGCCACCTCTTTAATGGGTCATTTAAAGAAGATACAAATTCTGAGTCTGTTTTCTCACTTAAAAAAAAATGGGGAAAATATCATTTTCAGGTTGATAGGAGGATTACAGGAATAGGTATACACACTGCCTGACATGCGCTGATAATAAAGAATGACTATCAACAAGGGGTCAGCAAGTTTTTTCTGTAAAAGCCAAACATTAAGTATTTTAGGCTTTTCAGGTCACATACTCTCTCTCCTACATATTCACTTTTATTTCATAACCCTTTAAAAATGGTTCCAGGATCATAATAAAACAGGCCATATATGGCCTATGGGCCACAGTTTGCAGACCCTGTAAACAAATCATTATCATTATTGAAAATAAACAATAAGTTGAAGGACCAATAAAGGTTATAGTAAAACATTCACCTATTTCTTCATCTACATCCACATAACACACCAATACACTTGAAAGAAAACAAAGCATTACCTTTTTTTCTGGAGAGAACTTGAGGGGTTCTACAATGTACAAATCACTTGGATCTACTGTAAGAGAAAACAAAAAGGCAGATATAAAATGTAAAGTAGATTATACTATGATTAAATACTATAACTATTATCCATTTATGATTATTTTCATAACAGAACCAATAAATTTATATTTGTAACAGGTTAAACATATATTTATGCATTTGAAATTAGTAAGCCTAAAGCAACAAGGTAGAAGAGGGCACCATTCTTATCCTGAGCTTGACTGCTCATCACTGAATACCTTAAGTTTTTAACTAACAGCTGGCTATCAGCCAAGACAGTAAAGATCTTTGTTTAGACCAGCTCTACCCTCTTGGTGTTTAGTCGCGTGTCCAACTTTTTTGCAACCCCATGGACTATAGCTCACCAGGTTTCTCTGTCCATGGGATTTCCCAGGCAAGAATACTAGAGTGGGTCTTTTATCTTGGAGACAGAATCAGTGTTTCCTGCATTTGTTGGTGGATTCTTTACCACTGAGCCACTGGGAAGCCTCTACTCTCTGAACTTGATAAGAAAAATAACATTACCAGGTAAGCTAATACCAAACTTACAGATCATATGAATATTTTTCTAAAAGACTAAACTCCACACTGTGTTGCAATTATGGGTTAATTATGTGCAACAAGCACATAGTATGAAAGTCAGTTCAAGGAACATACACCCAAAAGGAAGTTTAGCAAGTTTTTCCTAATTGTTTATTACTATGATTTACTGTGATCACAACTATGATTTATTGTGATAAATACCAGAACACTCTGGTACGATAAGAAAATCAGAAATACTAAGTTTCTAAGGTTTCATTACTTTAAGCACATTCAAGACAGCTTTACTGACAAGATAAATATATAAAAGAGGGGCTCTGAGATCTTAGTCCTGTTCAACCCACTAAAAGTAAATGATTTATATGGTTTGATGCAGGCAAAGACTGTAACAAATTCATAATAAACTTCATGTGCCAGAAATTTACTAACAACATGATTCAATGAATTATCATTTCTCACATGTCTTAGAAACTTGTTGAGAAAGTCATCAAATACAGAAAAACATCCAATGATTCCTTTAAACAGTCATTTCTACTAGATTACTAATCTCATTTAAATTGTTTTTTAAAAAACCATGATGTCTACTTCTAGGAATGATTGCTAATGGTTTTCAGATTGAATTTTCCACTAAAAGCAATTAAATATGAATTTTTTTGTAAGTCACTAACGGCACTNACTAGATTACTAATCTCATTTAAATTGTTTTTTAAAAAACCATGATGTCTACTTCTAGGAATGATTGCTAATGGTTTTCAGATTGAATTTTCCACTAAAAGCAATTAAATATGAATTTTTTGGTAAGTCACTAACGGCACTTCCCACTCCAGTATTCTTGCCTGGAAAATCCCATGGACAGAGGAGCCTGGTAGGCTGCAGTCCATGGGGTCGCAAAGAGTCGGACATGAGCGGACTTCACTTTCGCTTTTCACTTTTATGCATTGAAGAAGGAAATGTCAACCCACTCCAGTGTTCTTGCATGGAGAATCCCAGGGACAGGGGAGCCTGGTGGGCTGCCATCTATAGGGTCGCACAGAGTCGGACATGACTGAAGCGACTTAGCAGCAGCATCAACAGCACTTACTTAGGCTGTCAAGACTAAGTAAGTAAGTAATCCCAAGCCACAACTGAAGGAAAAGCAGGAATCCAGACCCGTCAAGTGAAACACAAGTCATTTTTGCCCAGAGACTTTGCCACCACTCTCTAGAAACATGGAATCATACTGCATATTACTAGCCAGGGAGACATCAATAACCGAAGTACAGTTTCTACTGAATGCACGTTGTTTTCACACAATCATAAAGTTGAAAAATTAAGTCAAATCATCATAAATTACAGATGACCTGTACATTATATTCCTCTTTCAACAGAAAATTACAAGGCATTTTAAAAAGGGTAAACACAGCTTGAAAAGACTAAACAAGCATCAGAACCAGAGTTAGATATGACAGAAATGTTGACATTATTATTAGATCAGGAACTTAAAAAAAATACATAAGGATGTAAATTGGAAAAAAGCAGACAACATGCAAGAACAGATGGATAACATAAGCAGAAAAATTCTAAAAAGGAGTTTAAAAAATGCTAGATAGAGATCAGACACAGGAACAAAAATGAAGAATGCCTCTGGGTTCATTAATAGACTGAGTAAAGAATCATTAAACTTGAGAATATGACAACAGAAATTTCCAAATCTAAAATACAAAGAGAAAAAAGACTTAAAGAAAAAAATAAACAGACTATCCAAAAACCATGGGACGACTACAAAAAGTGTTAACATACAAGTAATGAGAATACAGGAGGAGAAGGACGGGAGAAAGGAATAGATGCAATATTTTAAGTAATAATGACAGAATCTTCTCAAATTGACATCAGACAGTAACCACAGCTCCAGGAAATTGAGAACAACAAGCAGGACAAATGCCCAAAATACTACAACCAGGCATATCATATACAAATTTCAAAAAAATCAAAGATATAAGCTAAAATTGAGGACCTAAAATTGCCAACAGACCTGTTTTACAAGTAATGTTAAAAAGCAGTTCTTTAGAAAGGAGGAAAATAAGGTAGGTCAGAAACCCAGCTCTGCATAAAGAAAGGAAGAGCAACAGAGAAGGAATAAAAGAAAGGAAGATAAAAACTTTCACTTTTCTTATTCTTAATCCATAACATAACAATTTGTTCAAAACAATAATGGCAACAAAGTAATTGAGTATGCTTATGTAAATAGACAAGATTAGGTAAAAATAAAAAGAATGACAGCACTGATACAAGAGATGGAAGGGAGGAATCAGAAATATTTTGTTATTATAAAATATATGTACTACCTCTAGAGTAATATAGTGTTATTTGAAAGTGGACTTGTATTAGCTGTAAATGTTTACTGTAAACTCTGGGACCCTAAAAAAAAGTCATAATTTTTTAACATATGCTATGAAAGGAAAAAAATGAAACCATTTAATATGCTCAGTTAAAACCACAAAAGACAGAAAAAACGTGGAAGATAGTAACAGGAATAAAGAATGAGGGTAACAAACAGAAACAGTAACAAATATAGCAAATATAGTTGGATAAATATCAAATCACTTTAAACTTTAATGGCCTAAATACACCAATTTATAAGACTGTAAAAGTGGATCAAACAACAAGATTCAACCATATGTTGCTCATAAGAAGTCCACTTTAAATATAAAGATACATACAGACTAAAGGCACAGGGATGAAAAAAGATATACCATGCTAACACACATCAAAAGAAAACAGGAATGGTATACTAATTTCAGAGAGAGTAAACTTCAGAGCAAGGAAATTTATTCAGGATGAAGAGGGATATTTCATGATGATAAAGGGGCTCATTATCCAAAAAGCATAACAATCTTTAATGTGCATGCATCTCACAGAATGGCAGAATACATGAGGCAAAAACTGGTAGAACTACAAGAAGAAACAGATGAACCTACTATTATAGCTGGAGACTTTAACACTCCTCTATCTGAAGATCCAGCAAGCAGAGAATCAAAGAATATGGCAAATGTCAATAGCACCAAAATCCACTGCGTTTCTACATACCAGCAATAAACACAAACACACACAAAACGCAATTTTCAACAGCATCAAAAAATATTCTAGAAATAAAACTTTCAGAAGTTTGACTTTTTGGAATATACAGAGATGCTATGTTCTTCCCAAATTGATATGTAGGTCAATGTAATCAACCAAAAGCCTAATAATTTTTCAATGAAACACTTAATAAATGATTCTAAATTTACATGGAAACAAAGACTCAGTAATGGCCGAGCAACCTAAAACAACTGAATTTCATACGAATTTTACAATGGATTCCCTACCTAAAACCACATACAAAAAAATCAATTCCAGGTATCTTAGAAATCTAAAAATAAAAACCAAACACTAGAACTACAAGAGAATATCATCCATAAACAGTAAAAAAAAATTTAAAAATCTGTTTAAGCAACACAGAAGAAGCACTAACCACACCAGGAAAAAAAATTCCGTTTAAGTTTGATTACATTAAAATTAAGAGCTTCTTTTTCTTATTTAAAAAGACTCCATGTAAAAGAAAAGAAAATAAATAGCCTCAAGAGTAAAATAAGGTTATCTGCAACATTAACAAACTAACAATTAGGATACAAAATTTTAAAAATAACTGTAAGCCAACAGGAAAGAGATAAACAACCAAATAAAGAACAGGCAAAAATTTCAAAGTCCAGGAAAGTCAAATGATTAAAAGGCCTAAGTAAGCATGCTCAACTTCAATATTAATCAGGTAAATGCAAATTATAACTGAAATGAGGTTAACAAACACTTTAAAACTTGACAATTCTGACTGTGCGCTGGCAAAAGTATAAAAAATGGAAGTTCTCATGGTACTGGTGGAAGGATAAACTGATATGACCACTTTGGAAAAGTGTGCCATTATCTTGTAACTTATAGATTAGCATACTCTACAATCCAGCAATTTAACATCTAGGTAATATTCCTAGAGGGGGCTTCCCAGGTGGCTCAGCGGTAAAGAATAAGCCTGCCAAGCAGGCAGCTTCAACTCCTGGGGCAGAAAGATTCCATCCCCCACTCCCTCCACCGCAGATGGAAATGGTAATCCACTCCAGTATTCTTGTCTGGGAAGTCCCATGGACAGAGGAGTCTGGTAGGCTTGCAAGAATCTATGGGCTTGCAAAAGTATAGGAAACGACTTAGCAACACAACAATAAAAATATTCCTAGAGAAACTTATACAACTCTCTGCCTATATACAAACAAAGGGAATGTCTACACCAGCATTATCTGTAATAGCCCCAAACTGTAAATAACACAGCAGAATGGATAACTTACATTATAATTTAGTCAGTTACTGAAATACTATACAATATTGCAAATGAAGTACAATTCTGTACATGAACCTTACAAATAGAATGCTGAAGAAAAGAAGGAAAAAAGAGTATATATGGTATAATTTCATTTATCAAAAGCTCAAAACCAGGCAAAAATCCAATTATATTGCCGAGGAACACAAACACTGATGGTAAAACTTATGAAAATGAAGATGACAACTAATTAAAAAATCAAGATAGTTACTTCTACAAAAAGCAATACCAAAAGTGCTGGTCTTGCTCTATTTCTTGATCTGGGTGTTAGTTACACAGGTGTTCACTTTATAATTACTCTGCATGTTGTACATTTCAGTTTTATGCATTTTTTTGGTATTTCACAATAAAAATGTATTAAAAAAATCAAAACAGTTTAGGTCTACTTGGATGGTCAAAAAAGTCAGAGATGCAAATCTAAGTATAATCTATAAAACACTGATGAAAGACATTAAAGAAGGTACAAACAAACTGAACAATATCTCATGTTCATGACTGGAAGACTTCATATTGTCAAGATGTCCATATACTACCAAAACAATCTACAGATTAAGCATAAGCCCTATCAAAATTCCAATAACTTTCTTTTTTTTAATGAAATGCATCTTAAAATTCATATCAAATCCCAAGTACCTTAAACAGGCAAAGCAACTGTGAAAAAGAAAAAGTTATAGGACTCACACTGCCTGATTTCAAACACAGTAGTCAAAACAGTACTGGTATAAAGACAGACATACAGAACAACAGGAGGAAAAAAAACAGTCCAGAAGTAAACCTTCACACAAACGATCAAATAACCTTCAACAAGGGTGCCAAGACCATTCAATGGGGAATGAACAGTCTCTTCAACAAACAGTGCTAGAAAGCTGGATGAGTGAGTGAGTGAAGTCGCTCAGTCGTGTCCAGCTCTTTGCGACCCCATGGACTGTAGCCTAACCAGTTCCTCTGTCCATGAGATTTTCCAGGCAAGAATACTGGAGTGGGTTGCCATTTCCTTCTCCAAGAAAGCTGGATATCCACATGCAAAAGAATGAAGTTGAACCCTTATCCTACATTATATACAAAAATTAACTCAAAATAGATGCGGTCCTCTTTGTTTTTGCTTTTGTTGCTTGTACTTTCAATGTCACATCCAAGGTCAGTGTTACAAAGTTTCTTTTTCCAAAAAGTTATAAAAACTTTATAACACTGGCCTTGGCAATGATTTCTTGGGTGTGCTAAAGTACAAGCAACAAAAGCAAAAACAGACAAAGAGGACTACATCAAACTTAAAAAGTTTTTGTCCATCATAGGACAAAATCATCAGAGTGAAATGCAACCTACAAAATGGAAGAATGTATCTGTGAATCATATACTTGATGCAGGATTAATATCCAGAATATACAGAACTCCTACAATTAAGCAAAAAATAACCTGGTTTAAAAATGAGCAAAGGACTTGAATAGACATTTCTTCAAAGATGATTTATAAATGGCAAACAAGCATATGAAAAGATGATCAACATTACTAATCATCAGAGAAACACAAATCAAAAGCAAAACGAGGTTATCACCACACACCCATCAGGATGGCTACTATCAAAACAGAAAACAAGTATTGGTGAGAATGTGGAAAAATCTGGAACTACTATGCACTGTTGGTGGAACTGTAAAATGGTGCAAGCACTATGGAAAACACTGTAAAGGTTCTTCAAAAAACAGAACTACCACATGATTCAGCAATCACGCTTGAGTACAGCTGACCCTCTAACAACATGGGTTTGAAGTCCACTTATACATGGATATGTGAGTCTATTTATATGTGGATTTTTTTTTTCAAAAGTAAATACTACAGTACTACATAATATGTGGTTAGCTGACTCCATGGATGCAGAATCTTGAAAATGGAGGAACCATGGATATGGAGGGCTAACTATAAATTATACATGTATTTTCAACTGTACAGATTCGGTGGCCCTAACTCCAGCACTGCTCGAGGGTCAACTACATACCCAGAACTGAAAGCAAGGACTTAAAAGACATATCTGCAAACTCATGTTCACAGTAGCATTATTTCACAATAGCCAAGAGGCAGAAGCAACCCAAGTGCCCATCAACAGATGAATAAACAAAGTATAGTATCTATCTGTACAACATAATATTATTCAGTTTTTAAACAGAAATCCTGTCACATGTTACAACATGGATGAAACTTGAGGACATTAGGCTAAGTGAAATAAGCCAGTCAGAGAAAGATGAATAATATATGATTTCACTTATATAAGGTATCTGAAGTATTCAAATTCACAAGAACAGAAAACACATTGATGGTGACCAGGGGCTGGGAGGAAAGGGAAAAAAGGTAGTTGTTTAATATATACAGTGTTCCAGATTTACAAAATGAAAAACTTCTGGAGACCTGTTTCACATCACTGTGAACATACTAAACATTACCAAAGTATATATATAGTAATTAAATTTCTAAGAGAAACTTAAATTTCAAGATGGTAAATTTTATCTTGTATGGTTTTTTTACTACAATAAGAAAACAAAATAAGAAATGGACCCTTCTCATAGAGTTTGGAATTAAAAATAAGGCAAGTACAAAGATGGCTAAAATCAAAGTAGACAATAGTAAATGTCATAAGAAGATATTTAATTCAAATTAGGAGAATAAATGAATTAATAATAGAATCTGAATCAGTTTCCTGACTATTGTACTCAACTTTTTAAATTATAAAGATGAACCGAAGATGATATAGTTGTTTAAAATATAAGTAATACTACTATCAGGTACAAAAGGCTATATTCTACCTGGCCTGGAAGAGTTACATAAAAAGAAGAGAAACAGTCAGGCTTTCAACTATTAGAATGGGATTAGAAATGCTGAGAAGGAAAAACACCTCAACATATTGGTATTTCATAATCACACAAATACAACTAAAAGATCAACAATACTAAATGTTAAATCTTAATATGGATGTGGAACAAACGGAACTCTAAAAAACATCTGAATGTTCACACAACATTCTTGGCAAACTGTGTGGTAGTATTTACTAAAGTGGAGTAGACAGAATCTTATGATCCAGCAATTCCATTTCTGCTATATACCCAACAGATGTGTGTATGCAGGAAAATAATCCAATGGAAACGAATAATGAATAGTATGTTTGCATAAGGCAACACTAACTACAACTATACTCAATGACATGGTGAATCTCACAATATCAAAATATACAGTGACTCTACTGAGAGGAAATGGGTAATGACTAAGGAGCACAAGGAAGTTTCTGGGGTGCTAGATAATGCTGTACTTCTTAATCTGGGTGATGGTCACACAGTTGTGTGTGGTTTGTGAAAATCCACCAAACTTTATAAATGATTAAGTATAAAATCCTGTACAAATTATACTTCATTAAAAAAATTCAATTATAAAAAGACATATCAGCCAAAAGAAAAAAAAAAAAAAGAGCAAGAAGTAGGAAGAAATTTACTAGTTTTAAGTAAACACACATGTAATGGATTAAGTCTGTAAAGTTTCACGGTAACAGTAAACCAGAGCAGCACAGGAATGATTGCTTGAATGATATAATCAATCAAAACACACTGCTCAGTTACTAAATCCTAAAGAAAGAGAATCCAATGATTATTAAGAAAGCATTAGCTGAAATATACACTTACTTTAGTTATTTTAATATTGCTATGAAGATATGTCTCAGTAAGCACTAATTACTAATTATTAAAAAGTATTGATACATGAAAGCCACTCAGTACACATTCATTCATTTATTAAATTAAGTATTCATCAAGTGTTAGACTATGGAATACTATTATAGACCTTGGACTGTAAAAAAGAAAAAGATTTATTTTTCATTTAGTGCCTCACAGTCCTAGAGACAAAAGGGGTCCTACCTGTATAGGAAGAGGAGGCAGATAAGCACAGGATACTATGGGAGAACATTCAGGTTTTCCATATCTGCTGAACTTTCTCAAACACCCCTTTCTAAAAAGAAATACTTCTAAACAGGAGCATGTGCAAACAGGCTATCAGTGGCTAATTAAACTAAGCCCCCCTCCACCCCACCCTCTGGGCTTTTAGGAACAAAGATAAAGTGTGGAAATGGTAGTGGCTTCAACATCACACAAACAAAGGCCACTCACACCCACTGTTCAGTTGCAGACGGTCTCCAACACAACATTGACATTATACTTGTTCTAGAAGGAAGCTAGATTCACTTTTCTATATACATGTTACATATGCACAAAAATCTACCTTCTTTCCCAGTTAACTGTAGAGACTTGGATCTGATGAGTGGAAATGAAGTTCTCCTTTTCAAACTCATATCATCATAGGAAGAAAAACACCTAACATTAAGAAAAATCAACATTGGGAATGATGAGTAAAATACATATAATTTACTCTGTATTTGGGGTTAGGTGAATGCTAGAAAACTGTACATGCCATATAGGACTTATCTCTAAGGTAACACTTCAGTTATAGATAACACATGTAAAAAAAAAAAAATCACCAATTATTCTCTAAAAGGTGCTGTATTAAAATACCTATTCTCCTCCTCCCCCTTTGAATGCCACATTGAAGTATCTTTCACAACCATTACATGGGTTTTTTATGTACTAGTGTTTTCTCTATCAGTCTAGAGAACCTTCCAGGCACAGGACCCTCTCACTAGTTCCAAGTTTTTAACATTTTGGTTTCAAGATAATCATATGGGGAAAGAAATTATCAGCATCTTTCACTTGCTCAAGTTTCTCAAATAAGAGGAAAATTGTGAAATAATGCTGACTTACCTTTTAGGGCTTGGATACTGACTACTTTTAGGAAGTTTTGATATATAATCTCCATCAAATTGAGAAGTGTTTCGACAACGCTGCATACAAAGCATCAGTCCCAAGATAACACAGAGAACCAAAGATATGACAAGATAGCTCTGTCGATCTGAAACCTGAGATGACAAGAGAGCTTAATAACAATTTAAAAATCATATTAGGAAAAAACACAGTATTCTAAAGTTCAAAGGACAAACCATTTTAAACATTTTTTTCAAAGTTCTTCAAAATCATAAATGCAAGGCAAGTCCTTTGAAAATGTACTACAAAGGCAACGTTTTCTTTTTTCTTCTTTCCCCCTCTAATTCTTTAAAAATTTTCAAACCCATGGAAAAGTTTTAAAAATAGTACGATGAACATATGTATGCCTTTCACCTATGTTCTCCAATCTTACATTCTGCCACATATATTTCATTTTTATTATTTGTACTATCCTTTTGAGTGAGAAAAAAAATGCTCCCACCTGTCTTTCTCATACAAAACTAAACCACCCATTACCCAGTGATTTAAGCCTAAGGATCACCCTTAATTCCTTATGGACCTACATCCAAATTCTCAACAAGCTTGTTCTTCTATCTCTAAATATATCCTGAGTTTAGCAACTCCACACTGTTCCCCACTCCTAAAATCCTAAACCAAGCCAACATCACCTCATTCAAGTTATTTCAATCACTTCCTTAATTGGTCTCCTCCCTACTTATGGTCTAGATGGTCTCTAAGAAGCAATTTTCCACAGAACAACAAGTAAGGATTTCTCAAAGTGTTGTTGATGAAATGATCCATGTTACTTCTTTACTTAATACTTTCCAATGACTTGCAACGATGAGAATAAAATTCAAACTCTAAACTGCCTACAAAGGGCTACATGATCAGGTCTCTGCCGATTTCCTGAACTCATTTCTTACCCTCATCTCTCACATTCACTCTGGTCCAGCTACACCAGCTTTATTCTTCCTTTTTTTTGGTGAATTAAGATCTTTGTTGCAAAATTAATTATCAAGCAAAACATTAGAAACTATGCACTTGGCTTCATGGGCTAAGTGCATAAACCCACAAGAATGCTAGGCCACAGTGCGAATTACAGAATCCGGGGATTAGGTAGCTCTCCATGAATGAACATGGAATGATGCCTATCATGTATAAGCACACCAGCCTTCTTTCCGACCCCAAACACATTACACTGTTTTTAATCACAGGCCCTTTGTCCTACTTCTGCTACTAACAGGCTTGTTCTGACCCCAAGCTCTGTGTGGATGCTAACTTCTCTTGAGCACTCAGCTCTAATGCCACTTCCTCAGGTAAGCCTTCCAACACCACCTGAGCTAAAGCAGCAACACTTAGAGCACCACCAGTCCACACATAAACGTGTCATTCTCTACCAGGGGCTACTGACAGCTGTATGCCTAAACCAAGGATTGGACAGTTCATGCCTGACACACACTGGTGTTGCAATAAATGCTTCTTAAATCAATGAAAAGTTTGTTTCATTAAGCAGCTTAATGGGGCTTCTCAGGTGGCTCAGTGGTAAATAAAAGAATCCACTTGCCAATGCAGGAAATGCAAGAGACACGGGTTCAATCCCTGGGTTGGGAAGATCCCCTGGAGGAGGATATGGCAACTCACTCCAGTCTAGTCTAGAAAATCCCATGGAAAGAGGAGTCTGGTGGGCTCTAGTTCATGGAGTCGCAGAGTTGGACACAACTGAGCAGCAGCAAGCAACTTAATAATAAGCCTTTCTGAACTGAAAATGAAGTATATATTACAACTACCAATGGGTTTCAAAAGGCCTAATAGAACTGCTTTATAACTGTATTATAGGTAAGACCTAAGCTATGAAAGCCATGTTTTCCAAAGCATTATAATAATTAATGTATTTCCATAACTTTAAACTACCACATTCTGGTTTTCTGAAAAAGTTCTCCATAAATGACAATCTTGTATTAAAGTTCTTAGATATGAAGCCAACCTTTATGACACTGTTTTCTACAGTACCATCAATAACAATTACCTCATGTTTTAATTCTGCTACTGTTGTTGATAAATTTGAAACAAGCTGCGTCATGTTGGTCAGCTGTGCTTGCAGCAATTGGATGGCTTCAGTTTGCCGCTGATCCTATAATAAAGGAAGAAATAAATATTTTCCTTTGTGTTTCATGTACACATTAGCTTCATTATAAATTCAAATAAAATAACCTAGAAAAATTGTAAATTCCTCAAGGCAGAGTGACATATTAATAGGTAGCTCTTAATGAATGAATATTATAAATCTAGACCAGAAATTTTTAAAAAATCTGAAACCCTTAAGAATCTAATTAAGACTATTCAACCTTCCTCCTCGACCTGAGCAAACAAAAACACCTTTTGCCATTCACGGCTACCATGTAGAATATTGCCTAGCAAATTCTAATAAACTACTTCTCAAGTTAATGTGGGCTCTGTATGTGTAAAACAGTATATAACCAGCGATCTGCAAAATTGTCATTTTGTCAAGTGTGATTTTTCTAAACCAAAGCAGTCAATACAAAGACATATTGAAAAAATTTTCAAGAATGTTTCCGGATACAAAGCAGGCTCATACCAAGAAGGTTTTAAGAGTTCTATTTCAGAGCATGATTAGGGTGAAACTTAGGAAGTCACACAGTCAAAAAACAACAATGGATCATCTAATCAAAGCTAGGTTATCACCAGTGAAAAGAAATTCATCAAGAACATCCATCTATCAGAATTTTAGAAACTTATAATGAACAAACATGTCTTTATTTAAAATATCACTTGCATGCATATTATAGAAGTTTATGCAATATGCTCACAGTCATGAACCTACACTAAACAGACTACTGAGAATGTGTACTTACTAGTAAATTTTGGAAGAAGGAAAAGAAGGCAGCAGGAAGTCAAGGAAATCTAACACTTCAATTTAGGATCTTATATGAAATATTTACATAGCCATTTATGATTCTAAAGTTAAATATTTTAACTTTACATTTAAAGAAGTTTTAAGTCTCGATTATGTATGGGGGTGAGTGGGGGTGGAGAGTAGGTGGATGTATAAAACTGTAATGAGAAGTTCCACTTAATTCCCTCACTGTGCTCCACCGTGGTACTTTCTATCCTATTTCATCTTTTTAAAATGCTGAATATGAGTCATTAAACTATTTCTTTTGACTCACATTTGATAAACACTGATAAACTGTAGACAGTTTTAAAGGACAAATTATTAAACTTATGATATTGGTTAACACTTCTAATCAAGATTTACTTCCAATAGTGCTAATGGTACACAAAAAAGTACTTAAAAATACTTCAACAATATACTTAAAAAGTACTTAAACAATCTTTCATAAAACACAAACTTACATAGAAAGCAAACAGAAAATATAGAGGGAAATATTAAAATTAATAAAGAACTAAATAAATACTATGTTCATGGGACAGAGGACTTAAGACTATTAAAATATCAACTCTCCAAATTGATCTATAAATTCAACATAATCCCAATCAATATCCAAACAGGTTTTTGTTTGTTTCTGGTAGCAACTGAAAAATTGATTCTAAAATCTGTGTTAGTCAAATCCAGATTAGCCAAAACAATTTTGGAAAGGAAGTGCCAAGTTGGAGGATTCATGCTATCTGGTTTCAAGAGTTCCTATATAGCTAGCCATCACAACAGTAGTATAAACAAAAAGACAAGTAGATGAACAAAACAGAAGAGAAGCCCAGAAACACAGCCATGTGTATATGGCGAATTGAGTTAAAATAAGTGCAAAGAAAATTCAGTGGAGAAAAGATAGTCTTTTCAACAAATGATGCTGGAAGAAAGGAATATTCATGTTTCTCAATCCCCTAGCCCTCAAAAAAAAGCATTTAATCCATACTTTATAACACTGTAACACATAGAATTTACAATAGATCATAAACCAAATGTAAAATTAAAAATATAGAAATTTCAAAAGAAAACAAAGACAAACAATCTTTGTGACTTTGGTTTAGACAAAGTTTCTGTAGCAAAGAGAAAACAGGTAAACAGGGCTTTAACAAATTCTGCTCTTTAAAAGGTATCTTTTTAAGGGAACGAGAAAACAAGTAATGGATTGGGAGAAAATATTTGCAAAGCCTGTCTCTGATAAAGAACTTGTACTTAAAATATGCAAGTAACTTTCAAACCACAACTTAAAAAAAAAGGCAGGTTGGAAGAACTTTATTTGGAACCACAATTATGTGTCACAAATTCAGAGTACGATGCAACTCTGCAACCTGAGATTTCTTTACCTCATTTCATCATCCTTTAGTCTCAAAATTTCTTTAGAAAAGTATAAAATTTCTTCATCATGGTAACAAACCATAAAAAAAATTATTCATGAACGTCACATTTAATGGTAAAATATAGAAATCAATCCCTTAAAATCAACAAGACAGGGAAACGGCTACTATCACCAGTCCTACTGCATCACTGTATAGCTCTAAATAAGAGATAAGAGAAAACAAGAAGAAAAAAGTACAAGGATTAAATGAACTAGAGCTGTTCTTACTTACAAACAAAAAAATTGTCTATATAGAAACCCACAAATGATTTCAGAGTTTAACAGAATTTCAAAAAAGTCCACTACACTTCTACCCACATATATATATACATACAAATCTTGAAATGTAACATGAATAATGCTCAAGAAAATTTTCTCTTGGGTATATACTAAGCGCTAGAAAGCATTGTATGACAGAGTAATCATCAACTATCAGGGAAAAGGTGAATGAACATTACTGATCCTTCTAACCAGACAGAGCCTATAAAATTCAGTGGAACTTTATNTCTCTTGGGTATATACTAAGCGCTAGAAAGCATTGTATGACAGAGTAATCATCAACTATCAGGGAAAAGGTGAATGAACATTACTGATCCTTCTAACCAGACAGAGCCTATAAAATTCAGTGGAACTTTATGTAAAAAGTAAGACATGAAGATGACCAACCTGCTCCTCTGCTATTCTTGAAGTATTCTGAAGTTTCACTATTGTTTTATTGAAAGCCTTTTGCATTTCTTCCATTTGTTTTCGGTACCTATGGAGTAAGAATTGATTTAAATTGGTTTTAATTTCTTATTTACTAATTTATTATCAGAAATATACTTCTGATTTCAACATATGAGATAAAGCCATATTTCTGAAAATGACTCTTATTGAATTCTGTGCAATAAAGGAAAACTTATAAAGGTAACTTATAAAGGTAACTTATAAACTTAAAAATAAAGAGGTCCCTTGAGGTATTTGCTACCTCAGTAACAAATTCTATGCTCCTTGTTGCTACGGAAGATTTACGAGTCAAATACACAGTCAATTTATAACAAAAGATCTATGAATACACAATGGGGAAAGGACAGTAACTTCAATAAATGGTGCTACGAAAACCAAACACCCACAAGCAACAGAAACTTACACCATACACAAAAAACTCAAAATGTATATAAGACTTAAATGTAAAAGCTGAAACAACAGAACTCCTAGAAGAAAACAGGCAGTAACTTCCTTGAATTCCGTCATAGAAATGTTTTTTGGATTTAACACAAAAAACAAAAACAGGTTGAACTATATCAAACTAAAAAGCTACAAAGCAAAAGAAACCATCAACAAAATGAAAGGCTACCTACCAAATGGGAGAAAATATATGCAAGCCATTAATTAATCTTATAAGGGGTTAATATCCAATATATTGAGTACATACAGAATTCATACAACTCAACAGCAAAAAACAAACCATTTAAAAACTGACAGAGAATCTGAATATTTTCTCAAAGAAAACAACTAGATGGAAGATGAAAAGATACTCAACATTATAAGGGACATGAAAATCAAAATTACAATGAGTTATCACTCCCCCCATCTATTAAAATAGCTATTATCAAAAAGACAGAAAATAACATGTTGGAGAGGATGTAGAGAAACAAGAACCCTTGTACAGTTGGTAGGAATGTAAATTGGTGTAGACTCTACAGGAAACAGTATGGTGGTATCTCAAACAGTTTAAAACAGGAACCATATGACTTAGCCATTCCACTTTAGAGCATTTATCTGAAGGAAACAAAAAACACTATCTTGCAAAGATAGCTGTATCCTCATATTCACTGCAGCATTGTGTACAATAGCACTGAAGTGGAAGCACACTAATCAACAAAAGAATGGATAAAGAAACGTGGCATGTGTATACCATGGAATATTATGCAACCATAAAAAGGGAAGTTTTGCCATTTGTGAAAATACAGATGGACCTTGAGGGCATTATATTACGTGAAACAAGTCAGAGATGGACAAATATCATATGATCTCACTTACATGTGGAATTTAAAACAAAAATATTAAACTCATAGATACAGAGAACAGACTGGTGACTGTAAATTGCAGGGGGAGGTGGGCAAAGGGTACAACTTGAAATGATGAAGTCATAAGAATATAAGAAAAAGCAAAAAGATAGGACACTGAATGATGAACTCTCCAGGTAGGTAGGTGCCCAACATGCTACTGGAGATCAGTGGAGAAATAACTCCAGAAAGAATGAGGGGACGGAGCCAAAGCAAAAACAACACCCAGTTGTGGATGGGACTGGTGATAGAAGCAAGGTCCGATGCTGTAANGGAAGCAACAGTTAGAACTGGACATGGAACAGATTGGTTCCAAATAGGAAAAGGAGTACGTCAAGGCTGTATATTGTCACTCTGCTTAGCCTCTTGATTCAAGTGAAAGAGGAGAGTGAAAAAGTTGGCTTAAAGCTCAACATTCAGAAAACTGAGATCATGGTATCCGGTCCCACCAGTTCAGTTCCATTCAGTTGCTCAGTCGTGTCTGATTCCTTGATACCCCATGAACTGCTGCATGCCAGGCTTTCCTGTCCATCACCAACTCCCGGAGTCCACCTAAATCCATGTCCATTGAGTAGGTGATACCATCCAACCACCTCACCCTCTGTTGTTCCCTTCTCCTCCTGCCGTCAATCTTTCCCAGCATCAGGGTCTTTCCAGATGAATCAGCTCTTCGCCNGAGTCCACCTAAATCCATGTCCATTGAGTAGGTGATACCATCCAACCACCTCACCCTCTGTTGTTCCCTTCTCCTCCTGCCGTCAATCTTTCCCAGCATCAGGGTCTTTCCAGATGAATCAGCTCTTCGCCTCAGGTGGCCAAAGTATTGGAGTTTCAGCTTCATCAGTCCTTCCAATGAACACCCAGGACTGATCTCCTTCAAGATGGACTGGTTGAATCTCCCTGAAGTCCAAGGAACTCTCAAGAGTCTGCTCCAACACCACAGTTCAAGCATCAGTTCTTCAGTGCTCAGCTTTCTTCACAGTCCAACGCTCACATCCATACATAACCACCGGAAAAGCCATAGCCTTGACTAGACGGACTTTTGTTGACAAAGTAATGTCTCTGCTTTTTAATATGCTGTCTAGGTGTGTTATAACTTTCCTTCCAAGCAGTAAGCGTCTTTTAATTTCATGGCTGCTGGTCCTATCACTTCATGGCAATTAGATGGGGAAACAGTGGAAACAGTGGCTGACTTTATTTTGGGGGGCTCCAAAATCACTGCCGATGGTGATTGCAGCCATTAAATTAAACGACACTTGCTCCTTGGAAGGAAAGTTATGACCAACCTAGACAGCATATTAAAAAGCAGAGACATTACTTTGTCAACAAAGGTCCATCTAGTCAAGTCTATAGCTTCTCCAGTGGTCATGTATGGATGTGAGAGTTGGACTATAAAGAAGGCTTAGTGCCGAAGAACTGATGATTTTGAACTGTGGTGTTGGAGAAGACTCTTGAAAGTCCCTTGGACTGCAAGGAGATCCAATCAGTTTATCCTAAAGGAGAACAGTCCTGGGTGTTCATTGGAAGGACTGATGTTGAAGCTGAAATTCCAATACTTTGGCCACCTGAGGCAAAGAGCTGACTCACTGGAAAAGACCCTGATGTTGGGAAAGATTGAGGGCAGGAGGAGAAGGGGACAAGAGAGGATAAGATGGTTGGATGGCCTCACTGAATCAATGGACATGAGTTTGCGTAAGCTCCAGGAGTTGGTGATAGACAGGGAGGCTTGGCATACTGCAGTCCACGGGGTCACAAATAGTCAGACAAAACTGAGCAACTGAACTGAACTGAATAAGAATATAACATATAGCATGTTGACTACTGTTGATAATACTGGATTGTCTGTTTCAAAGTTGTTAATAGAGTAGATCTTAAAACTTATCACTAGGAAAAAAACTTGTAACTACATGGTGATCATATTAACAGATTACTGTGGTAATCATTTAAAATATATACAAATAGCAAATCATTGTTATACCTGAAATAATGTTACACATCAATTACATCTCAATTAAAAAAAAAAAGGTTTATCATGCATGATTTCAGTGGTTCCTGTAGTGGGGGCAAAAAGGGTAGGAGTGGGGAGAGGCTTGAGCAAGTATGATGCAAGCATGCACACACACCCACATACAATTTGCCAATAAATTTTATGTATGAATTAAGAAGTAATATCTTTTAGCATATAATAATGATTTTGAGGCTGAAACTCCAGTACTTTGGCCACCTGATGCGAACAGCTGACTCATCTGAAAAGACCTTGATGCTGGGGAAGATTGAGGGCAGCAGGAGAAGGGGACGACAGAGGATGAGATGGTTGGATGGCATCACCGACTCAATGGACATGGGTTTGGGTGGACTCCAGAAGCTGGTGATGGACAGGGAGGGCTGCCTGCTGCGGTTCATGGGGTTGCAAAGAGTTGGACGCGACTGAACTGAACTGAACTGAATGACTTTAGGGACATTTCATTAGTAGCATTTTAATTTAGGAGAATTAGGAAAAGGTAGTATTTCAGAAATTCTGGGCACTGAGCTCCTTGTGGTTACAAACTGTTGGATAAGTCCTAAGGAACAATGACACTTAAGGAACAACAACATTAACAAAAACTGGCTTAAAAATTGGAGAACTGTGCCAGGGGTCTTCATCATTGCATAAGCAAACTGACATTGCCTCTGGCATTTTATAAGCACGAGAAGATAAATTATTACAACTAGGACTAGGATCCTGGATACTTCCTGAAAGAGTTCAAATGTTGCCTAATCATCTAGTTTAGTCTATTCCAGTATTCACTTATTTAAATTCTTAAATAATACCTAGTCGAGTTCCACAAAGAGCTTTAAGGTCTATAAACTTTAATTTTTCCATGACTGCTCTGGGAATCAAACAACAAAAGTAGCTAAGGTTAAGCAACAGGAAAAAGGAGAAACTAATATAGATAATTCAAATTTATTATGTCACTTAGTATTTCTGAAAATGGAAATCACTTCTTAAAATTACTGACCAACATCCAAATAACTTTCTCTCTCCAGCTAAAATGCTGCTTATTACTATTACATTCATTGTTTAGCCACTAAGCTGTGTCTGATCTCTTGCGACCCCATGGACTACAGCCTGCCAGGCTCCTCTTTCCATGGAATTTCCCAGGCAAGAATACTGGAATGGGTTGCCATTTCCTTCTGCAGGGGATCTTCCCGACCCAGGGATTAAACCCATGTCTCCTGCATTGGAGGCAAGTTCTTAACCACTGAGCCACCAAGGAATCATGAGATAATTAAATCCTTTCCTTTAGTCAGATTAAACTCTTGCTACTTAACTCACTGTGCAAAGTGGGATTGTGCTTATTCATAAGAAAGCTTACCTTTGACTAAGTTCCTCCAGGTAGCGACCACTGAGAGACATGTTAACTTCTAAGGCTTTAATACGGTTATTAAGTCTCATAAATACTGATTCCTTTTGGTTTGATCCATGTACAAGATTTCCATTAGCATATCCTAGATCTGAGGAATTTTGCAATTCAGCATAAAAATCTGTAGCTGTCCTTTGTAACCCTCTTAAAAGGACATCTTCTGGAGACTGTTCATCTTCTTTTACTTCAGGTAATGAAGAAGAATCCACAACAGGAGTGGAAATTTGCTTTGGTTTGTCAGCTATGTTCATTTTGGCTTCCCCATCTTCAATATCTGGTATAGCAGCTGTGTTTATAGGCGGCACTACTGTTTCAGATAGCTTTGTGGTAATTCGCATGGAGTTTATGTCTTCTTTTACAACATTATCCATTACTTTATCAAGTATTTTTGTTTCATAGATCACAGTTGGTTTTTCTATAGAACTAAAACTCTCAGATCTTTTTTCTGTTTCATTATCAGCCTCAACAGAACTGTCTTGGGGAATCACCTGTGATGGTGAATGCCCTGCCTCATATTTAATAGGCTCAGATACTTCTATTTTAGATAATGAGTTGATTTCTGGAGTAACATCTAAGAGAACAGACTGAGAAAGAGTTTGAGGATGGCTTGGTTCAAGTTCAATTGCATCTAAAGTGTGATTAATCAAATCTTCCTGGTGCACACCACTTAAATCATCTAGAACAATGGTTTCAACTTCCTTTTCCTTATTCTTACTGTCTGGCTCTCCACCTGGAGGCTGCAATAATGAAACACCTACTGGTTCTTCAGGAAGTACTCGTGGTCGTTCAGCTGACATAAGATACTCTTTTTCTTTACTCAGAGCAGTTCTGCTGAGTTGCCGATAATGAGCAACTCTAACTGAACACCACTTATATATATATTCCGAAAAACTAGAAATACAACAAACTGTGGTGAGTTCACTGCAAAATATTTGTGTCTCTGACTCAAACCAAGGTGATGTTTCATCCTCTTGTTCACCACTACCCAGAAGGGTCACTGTAGAAGGACCTGCCTCCTCTTCTTCTTCTTGAACTAGCTGTACAATGGGACTTTCTTTTGTAGTATCTGGTGACGATGACTCGGTGTCATGTATGTGTCCTTCAGTGGTTCCAAACCTAGAAATACATATCCATAATTATGCTTAAGGAAAATAAATGTATCACCCATAAGATAAAAAGAAGGGGAAGTACAGAAAACACTCAAATTTACTTTGAATGAATTACTATCCTTCAAATCACTTTCATTATAAAAACAGTATTATTTAGGAATGGTAACAGAAAGATAACCTATCAAGTGACAAGCCAGATGATTCAAATCACTGTATTTACCAAATCAAGTTTTTCTTTAACCCCTATTTAATAATAGTTTGTTACGTGAATATTTCCATTTACTGAACATAGTACCTTTATTGAATATTTCCATTTAGTGAATATAGTACCCTTCCTCCCATATTAACCAATATCACAAACTTTATCACCCCTTATCTCAGAAACTGAGCTACCCAAGGGCTATGAAAGTCCCAGTTAGAACAAGAAGCCAGGACTCTTACTACAAGTGCACTTTGTGCCTGAATATCCTACTTTCAAGAGTCATCCTACAGTTGACCCTTGAACTTTATGCAGCGAGTCAGAGTTGCTGGCCTTACACACTGTGTAACTTACAGCCTGTCCTCCATATCCACAGTTCCTCTATACTTTAGCTCTGCATGCACAGATTCAGTCAACGGAGATCATCTGTACTGCAGTATTTACTATTGAAAAAATCCACGTGTAAGTAGATCTGTACAGTTCAAACCCATTATTCAAGGGTCAACTGCAGATTTCTCAAAGATCATTTCTCTATGGAGATTTGAGGAATTTCAATGTGGCATTACACACACACACACGCACACACACACACACACACACACACACATAGGATTATCTGCTCTAGAAAGAAGAAAATATCCCTACTCCCCTCAAATAATCTCAGTATTATCTAGGCTAAGTTTCAGCTATTGAAGCTAAATACTTAACCACTGTAATGAAAATCCTGGCTAATTAATAAACTACTAACTTAGTATCTTTGGTCTCTGGACTATGCGTGTCCAGTAGGGAAGAGTGGGGAATTCAAGCTGGTGGGAACAGTGTTGAAAATTATAATATGTGGTCCCTTCCAAGATAAAGGTAATGAATTTCCAGATGCAGGCTTTGTAGCAACAAAGATGTAATTTGAAAAAACAAAGTAATTTGAATACCAAAAAGAAATCTTCATATGCAAATTTTCCTACTGTGAAACACTACTAAAATTGCCAGGAAATGTCTTTAAATGAAGACTAATGTCACAACAGCAAAAGTAGGAATAAAAAACCCCCCAGTATCTAGGGACTTCCTTTGCAGTCCACTGACTGGAACTTTGCCTTACAATGCAGGGGTATGGGTATAATCCCTGGTCAGGAGGCTAAGATCACAGATGCTCAGAGTCCAAAAACCAAAACATAAAACAGAAGTAATATCATAACAAATTCAATAAAGGCTTTAAAAATAGTCCACATCTTTTTTAAAAATAGATTTTTCTACAGAAATTTTTTTTTTTAAGACAGTATCTAAAAGCTGGACTTTCATTTTGTTGACAACAAAATAGTAAACCCACTAAATTAAAACATAATTAGGCTAAGCTTCCCTTAACAGATGATATAGATATAGACAGCTGTATATAATCTCTACACAATATTTCTTACAACTAAATTGAATTAATTTGGTAAAAATTAAGTTATACTGACTTTGTGACGTGCTGTGCTTAGTCGCTCAGTGTTCTTCTCTTTGTGACCCCATGGACTGTAGCCTGCCAGGCTCCTGTGTCCATGGGGATTCTCCAGGCAAGAAAACTGGAATGGGTTGCCATGCCCTTCTCCAGGGAATCTTCCCAATCAGGGAAGATCAGGGATTGAATTCAGGTCTCCCACAATGAAGGCAGATTGTTTATCATCTGAGTCACCAGGGAAGCCCTATCAACTATGTATACACTCTAGTCAGAGTTACACTTTAAAAACTCAAACCTCAGAAAAGAAAGCAAGTCATCATTTCATAAGAACTTTTGAGTGATACCGTATCATGGATTTTTAAATTTTTTTCAGAGAACTGCCATATAATCATCAAAAAGAATTTAAAGCAAACATACGTGGAGAAACATTAAGTAAAGAAAGTTATGTAAGAATATCTACTAAAAAACAAAACTCCAAAGCAGAAGCGTAAAAACTGCTACATTAGCCAGATGTGGTATCTTTCAATAAATATTTACACACACACACACACGAGGGGGTAAATGTATATATATGTGTGTGTGTGCGTGCGCGTGTGTGTGTGTGTGTAAAAATTAATTTAGTTTTGGAAAATAAAGACATACTATGTGTTAGTCACCGAAGAACCTAGTTACAAAACCGAGACAGATCCAGATAATTAGAAATGTCAAGAATTTCTATCCCAAAGAGATTTCTTAGGACCATCTAGGAATCAGTAACACATAATGTTATATTTCAGGAAACAACAAATTTGACACTGTGCCCTTCAAAGCACAAAAATCTCATTTTTAAATTAACAGAGTACCTTGAAATTACAGCTCAAAAGCATACTCACTGCAGGTTTCATTACTTATTACCTGAACTGTTTCATGTAAATATCTTATCTCATTATGTAGCGTTCCTCTGAAAGAAATGTCTGTCAAAGTTTACAGGGAGCATATCTAATGAAATATACATAGCTAAATTTATAATAACTATAACCAGATTATCCCAATAACCCAAATCATTAATGAGCCTATCTATTTTAGATCAGAGGTTGAGGTACAAACCTTAATCACCTCTACCTCTGGTCTAGAAAAGACCAGAATTTGAGTAAGCTCCGAGTTGGTGATGGACAGGGAAGCCTGGTGTGCTACAGTCCATTGGGTCACAAAGAGTCAGACACTACTGAACAACTGAACTCACTGACTGACTGATGCATATATATCCCTGCCCAAAGTAACCACTGCAACCTGGGGAAAGACCTGTATCATTCAATTTCAGAAACTGAACACTCTAAGAGTAAGCTGTGTGACCAACACATCATTTAAAAATCACTGCTTTGAGTATTTCAGATGCCCTGTATAGCTTTCTAGGCATAGCACAGATATATAAATAATCAAGCCTTTTAAATCTGAACTTAATAAAAACAGGCCTTTAAAATTTGTCCTTAAACTTTACTTGCAGAGTTAATTATTTGCAATAAGGAAAAGATTAAGTATTGTAAATAATAAAAGTAACACTATAGCAAAATAACACACCTTTGGTCTATCTGCAGTGAACTGCCAGTATAAAGAAAGCAACTCAAAGATGTTTTAAGTGGCTGTGGAATGTCTGTCCCATGATTCAGAGTTTTTCATTTTCCACAAATCACAAGTACCTTTTTATGTACAACTATATCTCCCTTTTAATAGAACTCTAATATATCCCAATATAACTTACTCATGTGATGGAACAGGAGCTGAAACGGGAGCTGATTCAGGCATTTTGGGTGCAGCTGTGGCAGAAGCATTCTCAGATATAGTTTTATTTCCTATTTTAAGAAAGATGTCCATATTGAGTTTAATTTTAAAAAGCTATACCATGAAAATATTTCACTATAACAAATAAGGAACTTTAGATTCTCAAGGGAGAAGAAAAAAAGCAAACAGGTTTTCTACTGCAGACTCTGCTTTTTTTTTCATCAAGTTCTTTTAAAAAGAAATAATCATTGAAAGTCACAACTTGAAGTAGTGCATATTCTTTCTCAACTTCTCAGAAAATTAAAGCAAGTAACTATGAGTTTTGTGTAATCTTACATGATTAATAAGACACCAGAGTTACTAAAGAGAATAAGAAGAAATAAATGGGACATTTTAAGTTTGCACTTAGAACTAAATTTCATTGAAGTATATTTGACATACAACATTATATTCACTTTCATGTGTATAACATAGTGATTTGACATTTATATACACTGGAAAAGAATCACCACAGTAAGTCTAGCTGCCATCTGCCACCACATTGCATTCCCCATGTTATATATTACAATCCTATGACAACTTATTTTATAAACGGAATGAAGTATTTTTGAAAACAAAAAAAGAGCAAGATTGTTTCCCCTTGTTCACAATATTCATATTTCTATTACTTTCTAAATTGAATTGCTATTTGACAAATAAAAGCATACTTCAAGTAACCATTAGAGCATCAAAACCTCAGGAAAGAACTAGGGGTAAAATCATTACTTCTACAGCAGGTTAAGAATAAAAAATCAAATTAATGATTTTTATATAGACAAGATTCTATTTATTAAAGAGAACTTGTGAAATTCAAATAAACAATGAATAACAGAAGACTGGCAAGTTCCTTTCAATGGTTCCTGTATTTCTAAATAAAAAAAATCAAACTGCTTGGCTTATTAATTAATTTAACTAACTAGGAAGACCCCTGGAGTATCATATATTTAAAAGACCCATAAAATGATTAGGTACCTTCTGTCAGGTCTTCAGTTTTTGCTCCAAGAATATTAGCAGCAATATTCACCATATTTAGAATGGCATCTAAAACAAAATTCAATCAGAAAAAGATACTAATACACCTAAATATTTTCATATAACTGATATCAGATAGTAAAAAACCATTTGTAATGGTCTTTTGCATTTTTTGGCCTAATTACCTTTTCGCTCACCTTACTACTAGTCCAATACAGGATACAAATTTCAGGCAAAAAGTATTATATATAAATCTGAACTTTTATGTTCAGAGGATTTTAAAATCTAATTATACTTTTTTAAACAAAACTTCCCCAAACCTTTCAGCAAATACTACCTTCAGCATATCACAAGATTCAAGGATAATTCAGCATATAGCCAGCACTAAGACAGGAAAAAAATGTGACAACCAAAACCCATAACTTACAGAAAAGCCTTGTTGTTGTTGTTGTTTTAAGAAAAGGTTCTATAGTTTAAAACAAACAAAAAGTCCTTTTCCTAAACATATGACTTTCATAGGTAAAAATAAATAAAATGGGAAGATTATTTGTCAAAGGACAGCAGAGAGACTGTTTTCAACTATGAATATAAAATATCTAAGTAATATGGTTAAATACCAAATTGACACTGCATAGAATCATGCCTTTGATGACTTGTAACAATGTTTTATGGACAATAAACGACAAATTCTTTTGTGAACTGGGTGAATATGGGCACAGGAAGATGAATTAAAAGTCAAAGTCACAAAACTTAAGTGCTGTAGATAAAACAATCTGCATACTTTCTAATTCTTCCTCTCTTTTCAAAGTGATTATCTCAGTGATGAGTAAAACGCTACAAACCTTAATATCTACATAAATGGCTGAAGATACATGAGGACCACGAAATATCATAACTCCATAAAAAGCTGGCTTGGAACAGAAGACTTCTTTCTAGTAATTTAATGTAATTTCACAGGAAATTAAATTCCAACTCCAATCTAATCTCTGAAATTTTACTAGAAGGTAATTCACCAGGTTTTTCTACCATTAAAATACTAANAACTCCATAAAAAGCTGGCTTGGAACAGAAGACTTCTTTCTAGTAATTTAATGTAATTTCACAGGAAATTAAATTCCAACTCCAATCTAATCTCTGAAATTTTACTAGAAGGTAATTCACCAGGTTTTTCTACCATTAAAATACTAACATCTGGCAGGGACTACATATTAAACCTCATCACTTTTCTCCATCTTGGTTTCCTTTCCTAAAAGAGATCCGAGTTTTCATCACACTTTCATGAAAACCAGAGATGTGAGAAGTAGGAAAGGATCTAAAGAAGGAAAAGCTAGCATATCCAGAAGGTTGGGAACAAGCCAAGCACTGTCACCTGGTACTGATACTGTAAACATGTGCTTTATGATAGGTAAAATAGTAGGAGATTTTAGACTTTTAAATGTGATAACCAGTAGTACATAATTATTAATTTTAAACTTTACATAACTATGATTCTATAATCTGAAAGACAACAAGAAGTGGTACTTTGTTTCCAATCATTAACACACAAAAGCTTTATATTTGCTTTTGAAGTATCTAGGATTATAGGTCAATCCTGTCCTTTCACCTGGGAAATTGTTAAAACAGAGAAGCAGTCTTAGATCTTGGGCTAAAAGGACACCTCAACATAAAAACAGGAAATGGAAACTCCATTCCCTTACAAACAAAACTAAAGTAGCAATGGAAACTCTGTATTTCCTCATAAATCAAATTTTAATGTCAACCAGTACTGCAAGGAGATCAAACCAGTCAATCCTAAAGGAAATCAATCCTGAAGAGTCAGTGGAAGGACTAATGCTGAAGCTCCAATATTTTGGCCACTTGATGTGAAGACCGACTGACTAGAAAAGACAGTGCTGCGGGGAAAGACTGAAGGCGGGAGGAGAAGGGGACGACAGAGGATGAGATGGTATTGGATGACTCTATGGACATGAGTTTGAGCAAGCTCCTGGAGTTGGTAATGGCCAGGGAAGCCTGGCATGTTGCAGTCCATGAGGTTGCAAAGGGTCGGGACATGACTGAGTAACTGAACTGCACTGAATATTGCAACAGTAGTATCTGATCCTCTTCTTAGCCTGACAGCTGAAGTTCAACAAAACTGACTGCTCACAGAACCCAAATTCTGAAATTAAGTTTATATTCTAAGTCCCTTGTGCTTACTTCAAAGGGCAATCTTACTTCAGATTTCAAATTTTTGCATTTAAATTTTGGGGTATTATTATTAAAAGCTTTAAAAATCTGTATCTGTTAATCTGTGTAGAGAAAGAAGTTTTAGAGTTTTACTTTTCAATGTAAATTTTTATACTAGTACCTAAAATAAGGAAGGTTTATACATATTACTGATCATTTAAAAATATTGTTTATTATTTCAGAGGGCCATTTGGTAATAAAAGCAAAATCTGGCAGATTCTTCATTTTCAGCCCATCTAACCTATAAGAAATAATCTTGCTATGTTCACAGAATGCTGTCAAATACAGTTTTTTTTCTTTTGAGAGAAAGCAGCTTTGTGAATTTTCTTACCAGTCTCACTTTGCATCTAAACACATGACTACTTGTCACAATCATAATCTAATCACTGAAAAGCCTTCAGAAAGGCTAAAGGGTAAAAGCAACAATTTGGCATATAGTGCCATACTAGACACTTGCTCTCAATTTCTCATGGATTTGCCAACTCCTTTCTCTTGAATTGGGTAACTTATTCATCCCATCCCATTACTTTAGGAATGAAACTCTCTCCCAGGGACCAAATATCAACATGGTATATACACTAAGTCCCCAACACACCAATGGTGCTTTTTGATATAGAAAACCAAATGCCTATGCTACAACACAAGAAGACAAATCAGTAAAAAAACTACTTCCTCCTATGTGTACTGAGCAGTACGCCTACCAGTATCCTTACTTCAACACGCCTACCATCCTTCCAGGATCTTAAAATAAATACATTCATAAAAAGTATTCTGATTTAAAACAAAAACTACAGTTCGTCTTAAACTTATACAGAAAGAGAAGAAGAAATCTGGCCCTTAGCAAATCTGATGATTCTAATAAAATACAGATCATATTTAGGAGTAAAGGCAGACTTGCAAGAATATCAAAGTAGAGAGTGGCCTGGAAGACCTACATGGCCAAGCACAAGTAGAGTAGACTGATAGGAAGAATTTCTGCTGATGTAAAATATTTATATGCTCTTAATGTGAACAAAAGATTCAGGCAGGAGAGTCCCAGAACTGGCAAACATACAAAGCCAAGAATGCTGTTCTAAGATAGTAGTCTCTCCCTTTCTGGAAGTTCAGTAAATTATATAATATAAAAAATGTCTAAATAAGCAGTATGCATGCTCTTTGACAACCAAGTCCCATTAGAAGCAACATACTCTGGTGACATATATTTCCTGTGACTACCAATTACTCAATAGTAAAAGAAAAAAGAGCTTCTCTTTTAAATTAAAGGCACAGAATTCTGTTTTGGAGACATTATGTAAATATTAAAAATAAATTAGGTGCAAAATTGGCCAATTTCAAGCTAATTTAGAAAGTGGTGATGATTATAGTCAAATTCAGACATTCCACTGCTAGAGATGAGCTATTTGGCCTGATTCCACCTTGTTATTTTTTCCTAACATTATATTACATTGGAGGAAGTAACTAGGTCAAACTCAAAACCAGTCTAGACTATTCAGAGAAAATCAGAAGGATATAGGTATCGAAGGCAGCAGTATTAATCATGCTTATTAACTTGATAATAGCAAAGTCTTATCACTCAGCTACTACTGCCTCTCTTGTTCTGAAACATCAAGAAATGGATATCTTTTTAAACCTCTCATACTTAGGTTCAGCTGATATCCTCCCATCCACCTTGTCTCACTACACAAAATTTTTCAACACCTAGGAACACTGGAACGCAAATGGACTGCTCTTCCAGAAAGCCATAGAAACAAAAATGAAATGTGTACCAAGAAACATATCTTCAAGGAAAAAGATCCAGAAAATAGGGTCTAAAAAAATTCTATGTCTCATTAATTAAAATAATATATCAGTCAGAGAAGTGATTACAAATAGGGAAATGTCCTCTACTGAAAACATTTTAATGCTGTCTTGGAGTTAATCCCATAGAAAGATAGAGAAAGAAAGCAAAATATCAACAAAATTTTCCCTTATCTAAAACTACAGTAAATCATTACTTCTGGAAGGTGCCCCTTCGTTCCCAGTAACCACCAAAAACTAGAGAACTTTTAGTCTGGGGCTATTTTCTGACCCCATAAAATAACAATGCCGGCTCACAGCTAAATCAGCATTACTGAATTATGATATGATGACTATTACATAATATAGTTTTTAAACTACAAATTTAAGGACACGAACAAACATATTAACATCCAATTAAATAAAATAGCATCATTGTCTCACTTCTAAAAAACTATTCCATAGCAGTGAATGAGGCACCTGTTTTTAATGCTATCATCAGCAGAAATTGCTAAGGATACATTTAAAAGTGATCAATAATATCTAAAAAGTTAGTTGACTAGCAACAGAGTATAAATATATTAAGCTAATCTATAACAAAGTTAAATATTACATAAAAGCATTCCCTTTATGCAGTTATTTTTTAACATTCTTTTCCCTCTTCTCTAAAAAAGTCCACTGAAATCTATAGTCTTCTATGGAGAGGGAGAGGACAAGAAGGGAAGAAAGGGAAAAAGATAAAAGATGAAAAGAAAGACAAGTGACTCTTAATTCTATATAGTGTAGCCACCCAAATATCTACCTAGGTATAGGTATTACTGGTTGAGTACCTTAAAAAGCTATGAGGACAATATACACAGTAAGATTGGGATTCAACAACTCAAGAATAAAAGAAAAATGCACAATTCATTTTCTATGTTACTAAGATTTACTTTCATTACATTCAATTATTAACCTCCAAATAAAAAGTCCTTATTTTGGGGAACTAACCAAAAATAACAAATGTAAAATATACCTACCTGCATTCTAACAGTAAAAATAAAGTGTCAGTCAGTAAAGGTCTTTCCAGGAGCCTACTTGGCTAGCCTGTCTATAAGTTCAGATAATAGGTTGGCAAGAAAAGAAGCTAAACAACTAGTATCTTAGTCATTTTATTTTTCAGTTTACAAAGAGTGTATTATTTATTACTATTATTGTTACTGCTTGGGAATCATCATTATCATGAATAAGAACAGACTTTATTCTTTATAATTAATCAGGAAACTAACCATACCTATACATTAACAAATCCTCATTTGGTAGGATTTCACTGATGAGTACCACTTCTAAAATAAACTCCTTTCCTACCAAGTATGATTACCTAGATGCTCTTATTATATGGTCTAGGACCTCTTTAATAATTCTTTCCCCAAGTAAATTCATATCCCATTCTTCACTCTAAGGAACTTGCCTAAAAATATAACTAGTTCATTTTTGTAAAAGAACCGACCTATACTTGCATTTTGCCTCTCTTGTTTACATATATTCTATTTTATTCCTATGAAAATACTTTTGAAAAGTATTCTTTGATTTCAACTCAAAGTTCAACACTAGGACAGAAGGAGCCCCCTAAACTTCAAAACAAAATGTTCACATATGCCAGGAAATAGAAGTTGAGATATACTTTAATAAAATAATAGTGACTAGAAAAACCCCCAAATACTCACTTGTAGCAGAACCAAGAAGGTTTTTTGAGGATTTATCCTCCCCAGTATTGTAATCCAGTGGGTAATCTGTTCGAAGAGAAAATGAAGGTTAATTATGCTGAGAACCATCTCAGATGATATGTTTAAAAGCACAAATTATATTCTGTCAAGTCAGTTGACAAAACAATTTTACAGTTTTCAGTATACATCCAAAGCACATTCACAAAAAAGGAAATTCATAGCCATTTATCAAACAGATAAAAACCAAAGAATATATTTCTACTGCTTACAAAAATTTTAATCACATTTATAAGACTTTTATTCAAGCTTTCAATGTAGTTTACCAATCCCTAGTAAATGACTTCACTTCCCATGGGATTCTCCAGGCAAGGATACTGGAGTGGGTTGCCATTTCCTTCTCCAGGGGAACTTCCTGATCCAGGGATAGAACTCGGGTCTCCCACACTGCATGCAGGTGCTTTACCCTCTGAGCCACCGGGGAAGCCCCTATGGGAAAACTAGGGAATGCAAAAATTAGATTTTTCAGACTACAGTCTAAGACATCTTAAAACAAGAATTTAATAAAATAGAAATGGAAGGTGTCATAAAACGTTATCTGACCTCTGCAGGCTCATGGGAATTTCAAAAACTCATGCCTCAATATGCTTGCTTGCTTGCTCTTAGGCTAAAGGCAAATCAAAGAAATTCATGCTCAATTCTACTATGTCAGTTGCCTTTGAGTAATAGGCTTTGAGGCCTGGCATAGGGATATAACCATAATTTATTAGCACTGAGTTTCAAGTCAGAAATAACTGATCAACAAGCAGAAAATTATTTTAGAAAATATGTTTAGGAGAAAATTAGTTACTAGGGTTAAAAACAAGGAAAAAACTAAAGACTAATCATCATGGTGATCTTTTTAAGTGACCTACATTTACCCATTTAAAAAAACAATATATATATATATATATGCACACACACACAAAGTTACTTTTTAAAATTATTTATTTATTTATTTGGCTGTGCTGGGCCTTTGTTCCAGCACACAGGATCTTTTAGCTGTGGCATGTGGGATCTAGTTCCCTGACCAGAGATGGAACCTAGGGCCCCCTGCATCGAGAATGCGGAGTCTCAGCCACTGGACCACCAGGGAAGTCCCAAAGAGTTATTTTTTAAAAATCACTCACCATAGTCCTCATCAAATAGTTCTTGACGTTCTGACTGATACTGGGAATCAGCAATCTCTTCATATTCTTCCACCATGCTAGTGCCAAATACCCTGTTAACAACAATTTCATTGAAGTTTTTCATTAATGTCTTGTTAAGACTCATCTCTTCATAATAAATGACAAACTATAATGATTTTGGTTGTTTTGAGCGTCATTAACTTCTGAACTCAAAAATAAATCCACTGTTTTCAATCTATTTACTGCATTTAAAAATATAATGACTAATAGGCCAATGACTTTATTGGCCTAAAATGTTTCCATTTATTATCATATCAAGCAAGCTAAATTGAACACATAAAATGAAGGTTCTTTTTTCCTAACGAAGGAAAAAAAATTTTTAGGAGGATTCACAAATTGTGGTTTATTCAGATTGTGAAACTTACATAGCAGTTTAAAGAAATCAGAAATATACTATTATGGTCATTATCAAATCATATTGATAGATATAAAATGAAACTGCAAAATATATATAGTTTAGCATAAAAAATTTAAATACTGTTTTCAAGGATATAATTATGAATATAAATTCTCAAAAAAAATTAGAAACGACACATACCAAATTCCTATCTAAATTTTTACACTTTTCTAAACTGTATGCAAAAGGAAGAAGGGTTTAGCAGTATATTTTTTATGGTGTTATCTAACATAATAACAAATTTTATTTCTTCACTTTAAATATACTGGGATTTTTATGTTGCCTTTTTTTCTTTTTAAACCACTCAGTAAATTTTTTTGCTCTATATTACCTTATAAGGCTTAATGGACAAAAGTGTTCTGATCCAAAATGTGATACCAACTCCACCTAAAGAATAAAAGCACACAAAATGGCAAGCCAGCACAGTGTATGTGAAATTATCTAACAAAACATTGTTTTTTCATTATAACATTTCTAAAAATAAAGTCCTAATTTTCCCCAAAACTAGTATTTGTAAAGTTTTGCTTTGCCATGCAATAATATGTCATGCCCTATTATTCAATATTGCAAAAGAGAAGGTTGCTAACCTTTATGTACTTGATGAACATCTGAAGCAAGAGAAAGGAAAAGAAAAAGAAATCAGTTCCAAAGTCTGAATAACATGCCATAAGCAACATTCAATATTTGTAAATTATATTGTATAATTAAAGTATAGAAAGCAATATACTGTGATGGATAACATTGTAGTACTCATTTCTTTGCAGAAACCAAAGCAATGATTTGCATTTATTTTTACCATTACAACTAGAAAATATAATGCAACTGTAATGAAATAAATGAACTTTAAACTAAAATCCACTGCTGCTGTTTTATTTATTCATTAGATCCTAAAGCACTCTAAAAGTAATTAAAGCATATTTAGAAATAATCTGTCTTATATTACACTAAATATTATGTTATCATGTATATACCTACATATTAATACACTGATACCTATATGTGGCTATCATATCTATGAACATATATATTGATAAAAAGATTAGCATAATAAAAAATAATATTTATTCTTGCACAATACTGTATGCAAACTATTTTGGGGAAAACTTGGATTTCTGATATGCNTATGTTTAGGAGAAAATTAGTTACTAGGGTTAAAAACAAGGAAAAAACTAAAGACTAATCATCATGGTGATCTTTTTAAGTGACCTACATTTACCCATTTAAAAAAACAATATATATATATATATGCGCACACACACACAAAGTTACTTTTTAAAATTATTTATTTATTTATTTGGCTGTGCTGGGCCTTTGTTCCAGCACACAGGATCTTTTAGCTGTGGCATGTGGGATCTAGTTCCCTGACCAGAGATGGAACCTAGGGCCCCCTGCATCGAGAATGCGGAGTCTCAGCCACTGGACCACCAGGGAAGTCCCAAAGAGTTATTTTTTAAAAATCACTCACCATAGTCCTCATCAAATAGTTCTTGACGTTCTGACTGATACTGGGAATCAGCAATCTCTTCATATTCTTCCACCATGCTAGTGCCAAATACCCTGTTAACAACAATTTCATTGAAGTTTTTCATTAATGTCTTGTTAAGACTCATCTCTTCATAATAAATGACAAACTATAATGATTTTGGTTGTTTTGAGCGTCATTAACTTCTGAACTCAAAAATAAATCCACTGTTTTCAATCTATTTACTGCATTTAAAAATATAATGACTAATAGGCCAATGACTTTATTGGCCTAAAATGTTTCCATTTATTATCATATCAAGCAAGCTAAATTGAACACATAAAATGAAGGTTCTTTTTTCCTAACGAAGGAAAAAAAATTTTTAGGAGGATTCACAAATTGTGGTTTATTCAGATTGTGAAACTTACATAGCAGTTTAAAGAAATCAGAAATATACTATTATGGTCATTATCAAATCATATTGATAGATATAAAATGAAACTGCAAAATATATATAGTTTAGCATAAAAAATTTAAATACTGTTTTCAAGGATATAATTATGAATATAAATTCTCAAAAAAAATTAGAAACGACACATACCAAATTCCTATCTAAATTTTTACACTTTTCTAAACTGTATGCAAAAGGAAGAAGGGTTTAGCAGTATATTTTTTATGGTGTTATCTAACATAATAACAAATTTTATTTCTTCACTTTAAATATACTGGGATTTTTATGTTGCCTTTTTTTCTTTTTAAACCACTCAGTAAATTTTTTTGCTCTATATTACCTTATAAGGCTTAATGGACAAAAGTGTTCTGATCCAAAATGTGATACCAACTCCACCTAAAGAATAAAAGCACACAAAATGGCAAGCCAGCACAGTGTATGTGAAATTATCTAACAAAACATTGTTTTTTCATTATAACATTTCTAAAAATAAAGTCCTAATTTTCCCCAAAACTAGTATTTGTAAAGTTTTGCTTTGCCATGCAATAATATGTCATGCCCTATTATTCAATATTGCAAAAGAGAAGGTTGCTAACCTTTATGTACTTGATGAACATCTGAAGCAAGAGAAAGGAAAAGAAAAAGAAATCAGTTCCAAAGTCTGAATAACATGCCATAAGCAACATTCAATATTTGTAAATTATATTGTATAATTAAAGTATAGAAAGCAATATACTGTGATGGATAACATTGTAGTACTCATTTCTTTGCAGAAACCAAAGCAATGATTTGCATTTATTTTTACCATTACAACTAGAAAATATAATGCAACTGTAATGAAATAAATGAACTTTAAACTAAAATCCACTGCTGCTGTTTTATTTATTCATTAGATCCTAAAGCACTCTAAAAGTAATTAAAGCATATTTAGAAATAATCTGTCTTATATTACACTAAATATTATGTTATCATGTATATACCTACATATTAATACACTGATACCTATATGTGGCTATCATATCTATGAACATATATATTGATAAAAAGATTAGCATAATAAAAAATAATATTTATTCTTGCACAATACTGTATGCAAACTATTTTGGGGAAAACTTGGATTTCTGATATGCTGTTATTTTAAGTATAATTTATAGAACTAGAGGATATTTATCAATTCATTTTTAAAATATAAGCTATTAAGCATTTTTAAAATATGGGTTTTAATTCTTTTGTGATGAGCAAAACTCGGGTAAACTTATATAACATTTATCAGTATAAAATAAGAATCAGAAGTAAATGGTTTTTGCTTTTAGGTTTAAATCTACCAAAAAGGGTTTTTAAGAAAGCCAGTCATCAAAATGCTCTATAGTGTTCCCATTATAAACAGGACAAAGTAGAGAGCTTTATATAGGATTTTTCTATATCACCAATAAAATGTTCTATTATTAACAAAGTAGACTCTATAAAGAATGATTCTTGGAACTATTTCATAACATGTGAGTTGTTTTAATTGCAAAATCAGGTACAATTGTATCATCTGCCAAAATATTTTATATATTTTTTTTGGCATCACAGTGTAGAAACAGCCACATAAAGAGGTCATTAAACTGGTTCAGAATTCACTTTAAAAAGAAATTGAAAATGTATCATCATTTTTCTGAACACTGTTGAATCATTAACTGAAAATATCAACTGTACTTTAAAAACAGCATTTTTATATAAATATTTTTATATGGAGAGTAGGAATACTACAAGTTTACCCATTTACAGAAGCCAATTTAATACATGCTTACAAAAGACACAGAAAGTAAAATCCCAAGAGACGAGTAGGCAGGTATAAGTTTTCACATTGAAAGAAGAAATAATTAGGAAGAAAATTAGAGCTGCTGTCATTCCAAAAGGTCTAACAACACAGTTGTACTTTAAGGTATGGCCATAGTATCATAAAGGAAAAAAAAAGGAGGAAATAAGGAGTAAGAAATTCCCATATTTTGTCTAAATTCAAGAGTGATAATACTCCTATTGTGGTAGATAATTCCACCTCAAGACTGGTGAGGGAGGCAGTAGGAATTTATTTATGGCTTTTATTAGAGTATAGTTGATTTACAATGTTGCATCAGTTTTCGCCGTACAGCAAAATTTATCAGAGACATACACACACACACTCTTTTAGATTCTTCAGGCATACAGGTCATTACAGAGTAGGAGAAGAGTCTCCTGTGCTATATGGTAGGCTCTTATTGGTTACCTGCTTTATGTGTAGTAGTGTGCATTTGTCAATACCAGTCTCCCAGTTTATCTCTCCTCCTACCCTCTACCTTACCCTCTGGTAACCATCAGTTTGTTTTCTACATCAGTAATTTTATTTCTGCTTGTAAGTAGTTCATTTGTACCATTTTTTAGATTCTACATATAAGCAATATGACATGATATTTATCTTTCTCTGTCTTATTTCACTCAGTACAATTTCTAGGTCCACCCATGTTGCTGCATTATTTTGTTCTCTTTTACGGCTGAATAATATTCCATCGTATATATGTACCATAGCTTTTTTTTATCCATTTTTCTGTCCAAGGACATTTAGTTGCAGCAGGAATTTAAATGGTTAAAACTTTATTTGAAATTGCTACTTAAACATATAATATTTCACCTGAATATACAAAAGACAAAAAGCTATAATGAAAAATAACTGGGCATTAAAATAGAAATCTCAGAATCAGATTCTAATAAGAAACCAGACCTGCTTTAAAGACTGCAGTGAGTAACTGATTCAGGTTTTAAAATATAAGGAAATATAATATGATAAAGATAACATTTTATATCAAGACTTCAAAAATATTAAGAGTTATAATTTGGAATTTCATCAAAGCCATAGATATCAAAAAACTAGCCTAGGTTTCCAGTTACATAAAAGGGAATGTATTAGTATTTGTCCCATAAAATAATATATTCAAGAAAGAATTGTTGTATTAAAAGGAATACGGCAATACATCTCCTCTTAATTTTTCTTATTTCTAAACAGGTGAGGTACCAAGTATGAATAACAGGTATGTTTCATTACAGAACATAGTTCTATAAAGATAAACATTACCTTCACATATTTTGCATACATCTGTTCATCTAAAGGGAAACTCTGGACATTCCTCTCATCTCTACCATGGAAAGTACCCAGCTTAATCCATTTATTTGTGGGGTATCTAGAAAATAAAAAAAAATTAATATTCCTTTTTAGAAAATCATAAATCACACATTGAGACGTCCTATCATTTTCAAATGATCTTTTTTTTTCCCCCCTCTCCAGGTAACACATTCACTTAACATAGTTTAAATATGAGTTAAGCATCAAGTTCAATAAATACATTTTCTTTTCCAACTAAACTCTGACAGGTTTCTTCTTATGAACAAAGACTATCTTGAAAAATCACACTATCAAATAGAAGACAAGAGACAAAAAGGACAAGGATTGCCTCTTGGAGTTTTAGAGGGCTTCCAAGTAAACTGGAGGCTTTAAAACAGAAATAGCCAAGAGAGTGTTTTGGAAGGATGAGGTACTACTCTTTATGTACCAGTAAGTGTGTGATCAGACTGGTGCTTTTGAATTGTAGTGCTGGAGAAGACTCTTGAGAGTCCCTTGGACTGCAAGGAGATCCAACCAATCCATCCTAAAGATCAGCCCTGGGTGTTCGTTGGAAGGAGTGATGTTGAAGCTGAAACTCCAATACCTTGGCCACCTGAGGCGAAGAGCTGATTCATCTGGAAAGACCCTGATGCTGGGAAAGATTGAGGGCAGGAAGTGAATGGGAAGACAGAGGATGAGATGGCTGGATGGCATCACTGACTCAATGGACATGGGTTTGGGTGGACTCCGGGAGTTGGTGATGGATGTGCTGCGGTTCATGGGGTCGCAAAGAGTTGGACATGACTGAGCGACTGAACTGAAGTGTGCGATGATATAAAACATAAGTACTAGTTGAAAGGGAAACAGAAAAAATCCTTTACTATCATATCTGAACTTCACAACACTTACATAGCTTTTCTGATTTTAAAGGAACTCTAATGTAAAAGTCCCAAACTACTGTTTTTCTTTACTACAGCATTTAGAGAATCCCTCAAAGTAATGAGCATTCTCTTATCACATTAAAAAAATATACTTTACTTGTCATAATTGAACACATTCATTTGACAGGTAAGAAAATTACAGTTTAGGGAAAAAGGAAATGACCTGAGCAAAGTTAGCTAAAGAAAAATGATTAAGAGATCTTGAGAAACCATTTTGAAAACTGTATATAGGCAATGCTACATATAGGGGAGGGGAAGAAATACCACAGAAAATTCTTAATAGTCAATAATAAAAGAAGGATTAAATAAATAACAGCATCCTACATGGTACATTGCGGGCACTCAAAAAGCATTTATGGAATGAACACCTCCGTCTGGAGGAAAATATCAAGTATTTATTAAAAATGATGTGTTTAAAACAAAAAAAAGGATATTCTCAAGACGTAAGCATCTAAACTGATTTTTGATAGAACTATAAACATATAAATGTGTATAAAAGACTGGAAGGGAACATATTAAAATGTTAACACAGGTATCTTTGGTTGATAGAACTGGGATTCTCTACCAAATTCCTTAGAATGTATGTTTCTCTTATAATCACACATATGTACCAAAGTTTTTAAAATATATTTTAACAAAAACATATGCTATAAAATGATGTAAAATGAAATACTCATATATGTTTTTTTCTTTTTCTCATATACGTTCTTAGTAACTTTTTAAAGAAATGTTTGGAAGCAATACAGCATAATAATTGAAAGTAAGGACTTCAAAATCATAGAGATCTATGTTTGAATTTGGTTGTCCAACTCACAAATCACGTGAACTAGATAGGCTATTTAATCTCTCTCTGTTTCATCTCATAATGGAATAACATCAGAGGGTTGTTATAAGCACTATATAAGTTAATGAAAGTAAAATAACAAATGACTACCCTACAACAGTATTATTACTGTTCTTACAAACGGGTACAAGTTGATTAAAACAAAAAGTAAAATAATTAAAGTTTTAAAACATGACCCACTTTAAAATTTTTATTCTGAAAATCCAGTATTAACTCCGTAGAAGCCAGCTTTAGAATTTACCTGTCACTGATAGAAACCAGAAAGTCTTTAGGAGTAGAAGAAAATAATTCATAATTTGCAATATCAAACTGTTTTACTTGAATTGGTTCACAGAGTTCAACAACAAACCTTTAAAAAGAGCACAAGACAATTATTTAGAATAACTAGAATAACAATTCCTATTAAACATGACATTAACAGCTTACATAAACTAGACCTCTATTAAGTTATTCATTAAAAAATGTAAGGAAGGAAGAGGATTTGAGAGAGAACACCCCTAAGTATTCCCCAAGCATAACATTAGTGGGAAAAAAATACTGATTTTGTCCTACAGTATTTTTTAAATAAAGATTCTTTTCTAATGACAAAGCTCACTCTTGGAGGAATGATTTGACGAAGAACATCTAGTAAGAGTGTAACCTGACTAGTCTAGAGGGCAGTTTGGCCATATTATCTCAAAAGGTACCATAGCTGTTGATTCAGCAATATACTCTTAGAAATTTAATCTATGGACACACAGCTCCAAATCATCACCCTTGTATATGCATCTTAATAAATATATCAAAGCACAGTTTACAAAAGTGAGGGCTAGGTGGGAGGGAAGTCAACCTAAATGTTTTACAGAGGATTGACTGACAAATTATGGCCCCATTCAGACAATGAAATACCAAACAGCTATTAAAAACTGTACTAGAAACTATAACAAACTATGGCCCCATTCAGAATGAAATACCAAAGAGCTATTAAAAATGATACTAGAAACTATATATTGCATTTATATTAAAAATATAGAAAATACAGACCAATGTATAGTGACGGAAATTACAGATCTGTAATTGCTATGGGGGTAAGGGGTGAGAAGGAAAAATTATAAAGGAGCATGAAGAAAATTTTGGGGGAGACAGATTATGTTTTTATCTTCACTGTGGTGATAGCTTCATAGATGAATAAATGTCAAAACTTATCAAATTGTACACTTTAACATTTTACAATTTATTTTACATGTAGTTTTTTTATACGTCAATTACGCTTCAATAAAACTGTTTTTAAAAATAACAACACACTAGTGAATAAAACAAAAAAGCAGCAGACTCACAGGTATAAAGAACAAACTAGTGGTTACCAGTGGGGAGATGGAACAGGGGATGGCAAATAGGGGTAAGGAAAGAAAAGTAAGTATTATTATGGAACTGTATGAAATCATGTGTGTGAAATTTTTGAAAAAAAATTGATATTGGAGATATGTATCATGGACCTGGAAAAAATGCCATGAAATATTGCTATTTAGGAAAACATTAACAGTATGGTTCTACATGTATAAAATAAAACTACATCTAACATGGCATTTGGGGTAGAAATACTCATGACATCTAGGANATATTGGAGATATGTATCATGGACCTGGAAAAAATGCCATGAAATATTGCTATTTAGGAAAACATTAACAGTATGGTTCTACATGTATAAAATAAAACTACATCTAACATGGCATTTGGGGAAGAAATACTCATGACATCTAGGACTCTAACCAATACTTTAATAAACTAATTATTACATCAAATGAGATTATATACACTAACAAGTAAATGTTAAATTAAAAGCATTACAATTAACATATTGTGTTTGGGGAGCAACAGAACTGAATTCCAGAAGATGGTAAGAACAGCCATGATTCAAAGAACAGCTCCTGATAAAAAGTAAACTAACAGTTGCGGAATGCTTAATCTGTGTCCGATACCATTTTAGATGATTCATGTCCATGCTCTGATTTAATTCTTACAACCAAAATGCATAGGAGATTATCTCTATTTTACAGAATCATTCAATTGGTTACTTCACATTTTTCCTTTCTGTCTTTTTAAAACAGAACTTGTTCCCCTCTCCAAAGATGTAGCCAAGCATGCAGTCACTAATCAAAGACTGTTTTTCCCAGTCTTGGCAATGTTACTTAATTATGGTGATGGGATGTGGGCAGAAGTCTCCAGTGCAATTTTCAGGTTAAGCCTTCAAAAGGAAGCTGCTACCTCTACTTCTGCTTTCTCCCACCTTACAGGTCATAATGAGGATGTGATCGGAAGAAATCATCACAGTAATGCAGGCAGGGACATCTTGAGGGTGGTAGAAAAACATGACAGAAGGTAAATGTGTCCCTTAATTGCTTTCTATTATACCCCTGCCCCACATATCAACTTGAGGTTTTTGTGTCAGAGAAAATTAACTATCTTTTTCAAACCACAGTTCATCCATCTCTGTTAAAAAGGCAGCATCAAGAGCCCTAACTAAAGAGTTATTTAGCCAGTAAGTAACAAAGTTAAAAGTTAAAAGACACATCTATCTGGCTCCAAAGCCTAAACACTGTACTACCACCCCAGGAAGAGGAAACTAAAGAAAATCAGACTCAAATTTTGCTTTTTATTTACAAATCTAAAAGAGCACTAAGAAGAAAAAGCAAATTCTCCTCTACCTCTTTTGCATACAAAGTTCTCAATTTCTAAGACGATATGAGCTATATTATTGATACTATTAAAATAAATTTTTAGACAAATGTATTACCAGGTATACAGTCAATCCACCAAGAAGATTTAACATTTCTAAAACATATTAAACTAGTAAACACTCGTAATATATATAAAATTAGTAGTGCATATATAATTGTGCCTCATAAACGTTGATTTTAAAATGCTTTTTTATCTAAGCCTCATCTTTTATATTTTTTTAGAGGTAGATAACACCGCAAGTAAATTAGTAAAAACTACGTATAAAAGCTGACACATCTAATTTCAACATACTTCTCTTAATTAATAGTAGGTCAGAAATTTTAAAAGATCAGTAAAGTAGCAGATCTAAATATAAGAGTACTTTGATAAAATACCACGTGTCAAAATTTAGATGATATGAACATATTACACAAGGTAATCTGCAAATGCAATGCAATCCCTATCAAAATACCAATGACATTTTTACAAAACTAGAATACATAACTCTAAAATTTATGTGGAAACACAAAATACCCCAAATAGCCAAAATAATCTTGAGAAAGAACACAGTTGACCTTAGACTTATCTGCAAAGGTACAAAGAAAAGATTTTTTAACTGTAAGAGAATACCATAAACAACTTCATTACAAAAACCTTCAAAATGGATTAAAGATAAATTTCTAGAAAAATGTAATTAACCAAACTAATTTACTAAGTTGAGAAGAAATAGAAAACCTATACAGTCTCATGTATGGGCTTCCCAGGTGGCACTAGTGGTAAAGAACCCATCTACCAATGAAGGAGACTTAAGAGACAAGGGTTTGATCCCTTGGTCAGGAAGACCCCCTGGAGGAGGACATAACAAGTATTCTTGTCTGGAGAATCCCATGTACAGAGAAGCCTGGTGGGCTATACAGTCCATGGGGTTGCAAAAAGTCGGAGATGACTAAAGCAACTTAGCACGCATACAGTCTCATAATTACTTCTTTTAAATGTTTTTTTCTTTTTCTTTTTAATATAATTAAACCTTGCCATCTATTCACACAAGTATAAAACAAGGCATGCACAAGCTTACTTATAATAACAATCTGTTATGGCAAAAGATTACTATAAACAGCCCAAATACTATCAATATAAGATTAGTTAAATCTTGGTACAATCATATAATGGAATTTCATGAAGTTGTCAAAAAAAAAAAAAAGTTTTATGTATGAATGAAACAGAAACATGACCAGAAAATTTTAAGTTAAAACTTAATTCAAGGTGATAAATATTATGTATAATATACTGCTGTGAAAACTGAGAGATAAATAAAATCTCTATGTTTTTGCATAAAGAAAATTAAAAGGTATCTAAAAATTTAACACTGAATAGGAAGATAGATGGCAGATTGGAAGTGTATTTCTCATTGTAGCTCCTCTACCTTTTTTAAACACCTTTTTGAGTTTGAGCCACATGAACGTCCTATTTTTGAAATCACATATTTGATTTAAAATTAGCATCTCCCCTGAGGCATGGAAGGCTTTACAGTTGAGATTCAAACTTAGAATATCTTGAGAAAAAAGAAGCTTGAGATATCATGCTCCCTAACTGCAGATTATACAACAACCTTACAGTAATCACAACAGCATGGTAGATACAGAAACAGACACACAGATCAGCGGCTCAGGACAGAGAGCCCAGAAATGACCCCATGAACTTAGGGTCGATCCACCCATGACAAAGAAGACTAGAAGAAAACAAAACAAACTCGTGGCTAACAGGAGGCAGAGGGAAGGGGAAGGATGAGATGGGGTAGAGAATTAAGAGACACAAAATACTATACACAGACTAAATAAGCAACAATGATATATTGTACAGCATGGGAAAATATACTCATTATTTTGTAATTATTTTAAATGGAATATAATCAAGAAAAATATTGAAGTACTATTTTGTACACCTGAAACTAACACAATTTTGGAAATCAACTATGTGCTTTAAGTCGCTTTAGTCTTGTCTGACTCTCTGTGACGCTATGGGCTATAGCCTGTCAAGCTCCTCTGTCCACGGAATTCTCTAGCCAAGAACACTGGAGTGGGTTGCCATGCCCTTCTCCAGGGGATCTTCCCAACCCAGGGATTGCACCCGCATCTCTACATCTCCTGCACTCACAGATGGGTGTTTGTTTTTTTTTTTTACCACTAGCATCACCTACACTTCAGTAAAAAAAACACAACACACATATCTTATAAGTATTAGGTTAGATGCACTGCCTTCAAAATAAGGAATAAGATGAAACTGCCTACTATCACTACGTACAATTTTCTCAATGATCTAGCCAGCATGTGATGACAAAAAGAAAGTAAAATATAATAAAAATGATTAGAAAAAATTTTAAAGGAGAAAAGTATGTAGGGAAGCTATAATTTTCTATGCAGAAATTCTCAAAGATTCTACATATAAACTATTAAAATAAGAGACTATAAAAAAGGTACCTGGATCTAAGACTCATACATTAAAAAAAACTGGATGTCTAAACACCACATCATTTTTTATTAATTTTTACTGGAGTATAGTTGCTTTACAATGTTGTGTTAGTTTCCTGCTGATACCCACAAATGAATTTAACAAAAGATACACAATACTTTCATGAAAAGTTTGAAAAACAATAATTGAAAGACATTAAAAACAATTTAAAGATACGCCCTATATAGGACAAGTAAACTCAATATCTAAAAGTCAGCAAAAGATGCAATACAATCCCAAACAAAATCCAATGGGACACTTGGGGAACTCAATAGAATAGGTCTAAGAATTAACAGAAAAAAGAAAGAAAAAAAAGAAAGAAAGCAGCAGCAGAACAGCCCATTCAGTCCTAAAGAATATGGTACAAAAACCTGCCTTACCAGGTATTAAGATTCATAAAGCTAAAGAGTGTGGTGTTTCTGCAGGTAATGATAAACTGATCAAAGGAACAGGACAAAGAGTATAGAAACAAATTCCCATATACAAGAGAATTTTATGATAAATGTATTATTGTAAATCAGAGGGAAAAGTGTGAATAAACAATTACCTAAAAGAGGAAAATGGGCTTCCCAGGAGGCTCAGTGGTAAAGAATCCGCCTGCCAAGCAGGAGATGCAGGTTCAATCTCTGGGTTGGGAAGATCCCCTCGAGAAGGAACTGGCAACCCACTCCAGTATTCTTGCCTGGGAAATTCCACAGACAGAGGAGCCTGGCAGGCTACAGTCCATGGGGTTGCAAAGAGCCGGACATGACTTAGTGACTACACTACATCATTAATCAATCAGTAAAATGGTGGTGATTTACCTCAATTCTTTTTTAAAATAGCTGCTTCTGATCAACGAAATCAAGTTATCTAATAAAACTGTTGGCATTATCAAACCTTATTTTCCCCATATATGCCCCATAAGTTTCTTTGTCTATATTATTAGTTAATGGAAGAATTAGATTGAAGCAATGAAGCCAAAATCCAGGGAGATTTACCAGATGCCTCTCTCTTCTTCACATCCGATTTCTAAGCAAAAGCTGTCAATTTTAACTGCTATAAACATTTTTCAGATTTTCCTCTCTCTTTTTTACCCAAATTGCCACGCCTTAATTAAAGCCCTTATTTTCCACATGAGCTATGACAGCAGGTTGCTAACTGGTTTCACTGCTTCTAACTGCATTATGCTGTAGGCCATCTTTTGAGGATAACCCTTTCCAAAATGCCAGTGAGGTCATGTCATTTCCTTACTTAAAACAAACTTACTTAAAACTACCCTCCATGTTCTTTAAGATAAACCTCAGAAACTTTTAAGCTGTGTTATACATAGCATGAATGGCCTAATTACTGCTAAACTGAGTCTCTTGGCTCCTCTTTCATGATTACTATAGTTTTATCTCTAGTCTTGTAATCACTAAAACAGCTTCTTTGGTTTGCCCCTACTTACAGCTGCCCAGAAGACATTCGCTCCTATTAGCGCTGGCCCCTTCTTCTTACAACTCCTAAATACCTCTGTCTCCCTTATCTGTGACTTACTTATGAATTCAAGGAATTAATTCAAGATTCAGCTCATAAATCACCTCTTCTAGCAAGCTCATTCTCTTCTGCAGTTATATATCATCTCTGTTTCTATAGTATCTTTTCAGCCATATTTTTCGTACTATTTGATAATTGTTGAACTAGATCTGTCAATTTTGAGTGACATCCTTAAAAGGAAAGACATTTTAGGTCCTTAGAACCCAAGGACCTAAGGAAAGTACAGTACCAGCACCAATCATAAATGTTTATTAAGTGATATATAAACAAATCATAAATGCTTATTAAGTGACTATATGAACAAATCAATCTAACCCTAACATAAAAGGTTTATATATATATATATATATATAAAGCATACTTTATTAAATTTTATATTACTTACCAAATTTTAGTGCTGCAAGGATTCAACATATAAAGATCCATATTTTCTATAAGAATAGCAGATGTGCTCTATTTTTAAAAAGGGGGAAGGGAATAAATTACTTAAAGAAAAATATTTATTTCAACTCTCAAGTTTTCTAGGTTTTCTATAGTTTTAGATCTTAAAATATACCTAAGAGACTGAAATACCTGGGAAGAAAGCATAACAGCAGCTAAAATTTACAAGTTTTGTCTATACTATGCTAAGCAAGGCTTGTAATAAAACTAAAATTAAACATCTGTTGCTATAGAAGCAAAATGATTTTTCCTGTTAGCTATTTCCTTTTAAAACACAGGTTTTAAAAGTTTAAAAACCAAGTATATGCCCTTCAGTAGGTGAATGGATAAACTATGGTACATCCAGACAATGGAGTATTATTCAATACTAAAAAGAAAGGGGCTATCAAGTCATGGAAAGACACGGATGAAACTTAAATGCATATTACTAAGTGAAAGAAGTCAGTCTGAAAAAGCTACATATGGTATGATTTCAACAATATGATATTCTGGAAAAGATAAAACTAGGGAGACAGTGGAAAGATCAGTGGCTGTCAAAAGTTGGAGGAAAGAAGAAGTGAATAGGTAGAGCACAGGGGAGCTTTGGGACAGTAAAAACACTCTATGTGATACTACAATGACAGATACATGTCATTATACATTTATCCAAACCCACAGAATGTGTAAGAGTGAGCTCTAACATAAACTATGGATTTCAGGGGATAAAAATCTGTCGATATAAATTCATCAGCTGTAACAAATGTACCACTCTGGTGGGAAATATTGGTAATGGAGTAGACTGACACACGTGGGGACAGTGGGTTTATGGCAGATCTCTGGACCTTCCTCTAAATTTTGCTGGGAACTCATAATTACTCTTAAAAAAAAAAATGGTGCAATGCATCAACCAATACACTAAGAATTCATGTAAGAAATTATGTCTTTTAAAGCATAATCGTGCACTTATTAGTGGATTAGGAAAATAGCTCATGTTAAAATATAGTTTCCAGGAAACCACTGCTTATATTTAATAAAATCTCTAGCTTCCTATATGTAGAGAAGAATTTTACACTTAAGTACCTTGGCTTCTGGGTTAGCTGCCAAAATTTTGGCACCACATTCTACTGAAGCATAATTATTTCGATTTTTCTGGACCTTTTTTGTGGCATGTAGACCTCCATTAGAAGATGGATGCATTGACTGACCTGCAGACAAACCTTATTATGAACATATATATATGATGATTATGATTGAAAATACCCACAGCAAACAATCTCAAGAACAACAGGCTGCCATCTAGAGTCCAGGTTTTAATACTAAAGAGAATATTTTTAAAACCCATATGAAATAGCTTTATATCCTTAGTAAACAAATTACCTACAANTATTATGAACATATATATATGATGATTATGATTGAAAATACCCACAGCAAACAATCTCAAGAACAACAGGCTGCCATCTAGAGTCCAGGTTTTAATACTAAAGAGAATATTTTTAAAACCCATATGAAATAGCTTTATATCCTTAGTAAACAAATTACCTACAAAAGTCCACATTACTTGACTTATGCTTAGTGTAATTCATAAAATGAAGTTTACTATGAGAATCAAAACTTCTGCATATATATTTTATTGTGTTAAGGATAGAAGTTTATCCATCACTAACCCCAACAATAATTTTTAACTCTGAGACTTTTACAACAACAAAGAGAAAGTATAATACTTTAGTCCAATTCTGTTTACAGTTTAAAGCTTTATGACTGAGAACTTTCCATGCTTCAACTTTCCTCCTATAAACTGAGATGGAAAATCACTGCTTTTGCCCACTTTATCTTATTTTAGCCTTATTTAATAATTTACAATAATGGGTTTTAATTAAGATTAATAAGACAGACACAGATAAATTCCATATGGGTAACCAAAAGCATATGGGTAAGTTTCACCTTTAAAAAGTTTTCAGAAGTTTTACTTTAACAATTAAAAAGAGAAACTGCATATTTAAACCAATCCCTTAAAAAAAATTACATGATAGTGTTTCCTTACTTTTTTCTTTTTCTACTTCCATAACTTTCTTCTTCCATTCATCAAATGTTGGTATATCCTCTGGGTCTTTGGAATTTGTAACAGGTGTAGGGTCAATTTCTCCTGGCTTTGTATAATCAGAACTCTGAAAGAAATGTCAAAAATAAATAGATTTCAGGTTTCAAAGAATACAGAGAAAATAGAATAAATTATAGTAGTAAATACAAATGTTTCTGTCAAATTAAACCAGAAGTCCAATATTATAATGAATGATAGTATTTTGAAAAAAAAAAAAAACATACAAAGGAAGTTTTGGTTTAACTTAAAATCTGAGTTTCTCTTTGAAGAATTAAAACCTTCTCTACCTGAGTATCACAGGATGAATCCCTTCATATGTTAGCAATATTAGCATGGGTTGTAAAAAACTCTATATAATTTCATAAGCCAACAATTACCCATACAAAAACTGTATAGATACTATAATTGCCATGAATCCACCTTAAAATCTACATTAAAATAATATATATATTAAAGCAAGCTAATTTTAGATGTAGTACTGAGCAACTAAGCATGCATACTGTTTCTCCTAAATCTTTAATAAAAAGTACCATTTATATAACTAATGAAGACCTACGGTATAGCACACAGAACACCGTAATAACCTATATGGAAAAAAATCTGACAAAAAAGTTGACATACATATATATACAACTGATTCACTTTTCTATACAACAGAAAGTAACAAAACATGCTCAGTCACTTCAGTAGTGTCCAACTCTTATACAACACTATCAATCACTTATTGTTGCTGTTGTTATTTAGTCACTAAGTGGTATTCAACCCTTTGCAACCCCATGGACTGTACCTGCCAGGCCCCTCTGTCTATGGGATTTCTCAGGCAAGAAAATTGGACTGGGTTGCCAGTTCCTTCTCCAAGGTATCTTCCGGACCCAGGGACTGAACATGCAACTCCTGCTTAGGCAGGTGGGTTCTTTACCGCTGAGCCACCAAAGATTTCAATAAAAAATTTAAAAATAAAAGTATCATTTATATAAAATTTTAAGGTAGCTATAAAAACTTAAATGTGAAAAGCAAAGCTTTCAAGAAAGTATTGAAAAGATATCTTCATGATTCAGGCTATACCAGGATTCAGCAAGATGAAGGAAATTTTTTTTTTAAAGGCTGATACATCTGGCTAGATTAAAATTTGAAAATTAAATTTATCAAAAGACCATAAACCACACAGTTCAATAAGCCACAGACAGAAATATATGAAATACATTCAGACAACAAAGGATTATTACTAACCATAAATACTGCCTACAAATCAATAATGGGGAAAAGTGGAAGAGGAACAGCCAACTGAGTAAAGAGAAAATACAAAATGCTCACTCTCAGTAAAATCAGGAAATGCAAATGAAAACTAAAGATAATAAATTATACCAATCTGATGGAGGTTAAAATGCGATAGCCTGTTGAGCCATGGACATCTATGAGACTGCGAAAGTGAGTGTGACATTTAGCAATATTAAAGATATGCATACTCTATGAGCCAATAATTTAATTCCTAAGTATAAATATCAATGAAAACATACATATGTGCCTAAGAAAATAGGCATAAGGACATTTATTATAGCACTATTCATAATGTCAAAAAATTAGAAATAATCTAAATATCTATGAATTGAAGAACAGGTAAATTGTGGTAGAATCAAATATAACAGTGAAAACAAAGAATAAATAAAACTCAAAAATAATGTTGAAATGATATTTTAAATGACATCATTTTATGTTTCAAAATTTGCCAAGTAATAGTACATATTGTTTATAGCAATGAATATTTGAAAGAAGCTTAAAAATATGCTCTAAAATTAAAAACAAAACAAAACAAAACAAATTCAAGATAGTGGTTATATCTGAAGCGGAGAGAAGAAATGTAACTGGAGAGGGCATACGATTCAATCTGTCATTTTAGCCTTAATTGGAAGAATGTAAGCAAGGATGTTCATTCCATTTTAACATTATTTCTGTCTCCCTAAAACAATACATAATGCATTTATTAATAGTNAAGAAATGTAACTGGAGAGGGCATACGATTCAATCTGTCATTTTAGCCTTAATTGGAAGAATGTAAGCAAGGATGTTCATTCCATTTTAACATTATTTCTGTCTCCCTAAAACAATACATAATGCATTTATTAATAGTGCCTTGAAAGTGAAAGTGAAGTAGCTCAGTCATGTCTGACCCTTTGCAACCCCATGGAGCCTTCTAGGCTCCTCCGTCCATGGAGTTTTCCAGGCAAGAGTATTAGAGTGGTTTGCCATTCCTTCTCCAAGAGATCTTTCCCACCCAGGGATTGAACCTGGGTCTCCCACCTTATAGGCAGACAGACGCTTTACCGTCTGAGCCACTAGGGAAGCTAATAGTGCCTTGAGAAGTATACAAAATCTATTTAGACCGTAAATCTTGGAGAAGGAAATGGCAACGCACTCCAGTCTTCTTGCCTGGAGAATTCCATGGACAGAGGAGCCTGGTGGGCTCCAGTCCATGGGGGTCGCAGAGTCGGACACGACTGAGAGACTATCATCACTCACTCACTCACTTCAGTAAATGGCCCAAATCTCATATTAGGGTACATTTTTGAGTACTAATGCTCATTTGTATATTAGTATAACAACACCAACACAAATTTCCATAATCTTGCTTTAGGAAGACAAACTAGCAAATTGGTTCCTCTACAACCTTCATGTTGGGAGTGTTTTGCAAAACACATAAGCTTATAAAAGTAAGTAGCTATTTAAAAAATAATACACAGAAAATAAAACTAAAAGACCAATATTACAATAATTTAAAAATTAAATAATAAAAATTTAGTTTAACTGAGAACATAAACAAATATTTATAAAAATTTATCTAGTTGAGATGTTTGAGAGTAAAGCCCAAATACTAAAAGAAATACAATAAAAAGTAAGAATACACACACACTCTTTGAGGGCCAGGCAGAGCAATCACTCTCACCTCTTAGCAACAAATATAAAAACTAAACAACACAACAAAATTATTTTGCAAAGCATTATAACAAGCAAAGGAATGGAATTTTGAATTAATTACCTCCTAAATTATTTAATACTCCAGAAAAACTGTCAGAGAATGAACTTTATCACAAAGTGTCTAGTAGTTCTATACACTATCCAGTTCAGAACAGTTCTACCCAGTTAAGTCTGTGTGAGTGGAAGAGCTTATCCTTGTTATCTCAAGGATCTGCAAGACACTGCTGTGAGAATGGTCAAGGCAAACAAGCAAATCTTGGACAAAACTAGCTGCCATGCTTGAATTCTATATTTGGTACTTAAATAGCTTAAAGAAGACATTTTTGTAATGTTTGCCTAATTTTATTTATGCCTGAGGTATTTGACAACTGAACTGTAACACACACTTGACTTGGTTTCACTGGAAAATTGTTCCTACAAGATCTCGGACTATGAAATGTTGATTTCCTACATTTATAAACAGCATTGTAGAAACAGCTAGCCCAATGATAGGTCTCCAGAATGAAGTTTAGTTAGTGATGAATGCAGATTCACAGAAAATACATAAAAGAAAAAGTGGAGAACAGAACAGCTGAATGAGAAATAAACAAATACAGACGTGGCACTCAGTACTCTGAACTCTGATTCCACGTTTTGTTTTTGTTAAGTTCATTGAGTGGCCTTTCTCTCTTTTATTTAGTTATTACTTAGATGAAGGGAGTAATAAGGGAATACACTTCTCTGCCAACATTCTTTCAGGAAATTCTGTACTGGCCTGTGTATTGGCCTCTACATGAAGTCAAAGTAAAACTCAAAAGGAGAAAAGAAAATAAAGCTATTATACAGGGATGAGCCTTGCCTTTAAGAAACATATTCGTTAATATAAGCTGGTGTAGTTGTATTTTGCATACAAATAACAAAGGGTAAAATGTCCCTTTAAAATAATTCTAGTTGAAGAGCCTAAATTTAATCCTGTGTTACTGAATTATAGTCTGAAGATCCTTAAAACAATCATAACTTCTATAAAGCTCTCTTTAAAAATTGCTTAAAAAAGGACTTTATGCATCTGGTACCAAACAGTCTATGGTGGCAGAAAATCATTTGTAATTAAACATAACTAAAGAGAGGTCACACTTGGGACAACTTCATGTATGAACATTACATTGGCAATAGTTTCATGAAGTAACCAGTTGCTCTCTGGGAGCACACTTCACCTCAGTTCCACACTGATCACTAACTATTGATCCCCTAACTTTATGACAAATATGATTAACAAATTACAAGACTGGTTAAAAAGGAAAATGCATTGTGTAACGAAGTAGGAGATAGTGCATGTTATTTACCTACCTCATTTTTTAAATTATCTGAAGAAGCATTCAATGCAGATTTTGGATCACTACCACTCTGATCACTTGATGAAACTTTTGATTCAAATTCTGATTTTGTTATCTTTCCTTTGCCATGTGAAGATGACACATTTTCTATATGTTGGCCGACAAGGCTATTTGAAATCAAAAGGCATATTAAATCAACAAATTTCAGCTGAATAACAAGTAGACACAAATCCAAAGTATAAAAAGTGTACATGAATACAAAGTAAACCAAGAAAGGAGCACAAAGAAGTCAGTTTTCTCTCAATCACAAAATTGAATTAAGTATGCACCAAAGTCTACTCAAAGGTGACACTGCCGTTTATTACAGAATCATATAAAGACAAACAACAGCTCACACTCACCTTTCAGGTGGACTGACAAAGGAAGGTTGGTCAACTGGAGCACTGGCATCAAGGGCCTCACCAACATCACAATCAGTTTCAGACTGCTCAGTTTCCCCTGGCTTGGCTATAGGGATAGTACCAGAGTCTTCTATTTCACTAAAATAGAAACAAACAAGACGATCTGACAATTTAATGGACATAATGCAGCATACGTTAAAAGTGGTATCAGTGATTTCCAAAATAAATCCAAGCCAGGAAAAACTGCTTTATANTTCCCCTGGCTTGGCTATAGGGATAGTACCAGAGTCTTCTATTTCACTAAAATAGAAACAAACAAGACGATCTGACAATTTAATGGACATAATGCAGCATACGTTAAAAGTGGTATCAGTGATTTCCAAAATAAATCCAAGCCAGGAAAAACTGCTTTATAGTTCCACAGAGGGTTTTCAAGAATTCACATATTGTAAGTTGTGTAAAGATTTAAAACATGTGAACTGCAGACCCTTGATCTGCTGGTGCCCTTGCCTGACCTCTAAACAGCTAATTACCAAAATTTAAAACAAAATATTATAGGTTAATATTTAATATTGTCAAAAATAAGATTTTTAAATTATTTATTCTAAATGCATCTTCTTTCATGTTTCACTTCTATTAGTACATCCATCCGACAGAATGTGGTCCACTGGAGAAGAGAATGGCAAACCACTTCAGTATTCGTACCTTGAGAACCCCATGAACAATATGAAAAGGCAAAATGATAGGATACTGAAAGAGGAACTCCCCAGCTCGNTTTCACTTCTATTAGTACATCCATCCGACAGAATGTGGTCCACTGGAGAAGAGAATGGCAAACCACTTCAGTATTCGTACCTTGAGAACCCCATGAACAATATGAAAAGGCAAAATGATAGGATACTGAAAGAGGAACTCCCCAGCTCGGTAGGTGCCCATTATGCTACTGGAGATCAATGGAGAAATAACTCCAGAAAGAATGAAGGGATGAAGCCAAGCAAAAACAACACCCAGCTGTGGATGTGACTGGAGATGGAAGTAAGGTCCGATGCTGTAAAGAGCAATACTGCATAGGAACCTGGAATGTTAGGTCTATGAATCAAGACAAATTGGAAGTGGTCAAACAAGAGACAGCAAGAGTGAATGTTGATATTCTAGGAAATCAGCGAACTAAAATGGACTGGGATGGGTGAATATAACTCAGATGACCATTATATCTATTACTGCGGTCAGGAATCCCTCAGAAGAAATGAAGTAGTCATCATGGNAAGGCCCACTTGAATTCACATTCCAAGATGTCTGGTTCTAGGTGAGTGATCACACTATCGTGATCATCTGGGTCATGAAGATGTTTTTTGTACAGTTCTTCTGTGTATTCTTGCCACCTCTTCTTCATATCTTCTGCTTCTGTTAGGTCCGTACCATTTCTGTCCTTTATTGTGCTCATCTTTCCATGAAATGTTCCCTCGGTATTTCTAACTTTCTTGAAGAGATCTCTAGTTTTTCCCATTGTATTGTTTTCCTCTAATTCTTTGCACTGATCGCTAAGGAAGGCTTTTTTATCTCTCTTTGCTATTCCTTGGAACTCTCCATTCAAATGGGTATATCTTTCCTTTTGTGTAGGAAGGAGCAATACAGGGGTGGGGGAGTGGGAGGCACAAAGTACTGGGTATAAGAAGGCTCAAGTATGTAGTATAAAACATGGGGAATAGAGTCAATACTTTGTAATAACTGAAAATGGAAAGTAGCCTTTAAAAATGGTGTAAAAAACATTTTTAAAAGAGAAAAAGAAACCAAAATATTCCAAATATATCTAAATATACTGAATATTTATTATCAAGCTTGAAAAAGTTAGCTATCATACAAAGACATATTATGAATGGAATGACACAGTAATACCTAACGGAAATGAATACTCTGACTTAGGAATTTTTGATAATTACAAGAAAGATTATTCAGTTAAGTACCATGTTTCTTAAACAAGAATCTCACTTTACCTATATTATGCAGATAATTCATGCCTGGGATACAATCAACTTCCCTGAGTTAAACAGAAGAATAAATACTCATTATGCCATAAGATCATTACATTTAAAAATACAAAACACGTGCATTATTATATAGGTCTGCTATATAAAGGTCAAATTTAAGTATCAAAGAAATTTTTCTGTCATTATCTAATGATGTTCTTTTTTTCTTTGTAATGACTTACTCAAGTTTTGAGATTGGAGTGATCTCTGAGGTAGATGAACTGGAAATATTTTCACTGTTTTCACTGTCCACAACTACATTGGAAGAATCTTCATGAAGATCAACTGCAGGGAGTGTCTCACTCACAGATGGACTTAACATTTTTGACTCCACATCCTGTTTCTAAAAAAGTCAGTTATATTTAATGCTGGGATTAACAAATTAATCTCTTTATTTGAAGAGGATATTATAAAAAGTATGTCTCAAAAGTAACAATATAATGTTCATTAAAAATTACTTTTATAAAAGTCCCTTCTTCTAACGTGACCACCGTAAGGAATACATCTCATATTACAATACAGGCTCTACAGATTTGTCATAGCATTTCATAAGCCAGGACAAAGCAGCTTGTCTTTCTTCTTTCCTATTTTGTATCAGGACCTACAAAATTTCTCTCTTACTATAATTACACCTTAATGTATCCTACAGCAACACTGAAATCCTATGTAAATACATGAAACAGTATCTATTAAATAGCATTACTATTTATTAGTATAAAATACTATATACTAGCATTTAATATGTAATAGTATAAATTAAAATAGTATAAAATAGTGTACCACATAGTTTTTTGTCCCTGAGCAATTTAGAAGATAATGTGTATCAAGAAATAACAATACATGGCATGTATAAAACATTACAAGGCAATACACGATTCTGGCTGCTCTTTTAAGACCTGTATGCTATTTCATGCTTCCAAAACATAATCTGAAATGTATTTAATACCTACTTATCTTTGAAAACCTCTTATAAGTACTTCCCTCCACCAACCAACTCCATATAAAATTAGCCATTCCCCTTCTTCTATGCCTCCACTATTATCTGTATAGAGTTTAATCACACCTTAATTGCCCTTATTTATTTATTTCTCTTCTTCAATTCCATTATAAATGTCTTGAGTACGGACTATGTTTTTTTGATCTTCATGTTCTTAGTGCCTAGCATGTACTAGGNAATTAGCCATTCCCCTTCTTCTATGCCTCCACTATTATCTGTATAGAGTTTAATCACACCTTAATTGCCCTTATTTATTTATTTCTCTTCTTCAATTCCATTATAAATGTCTTGAGTACGGACTATGTTTTTTTGATCTTCATGTTCTTAGTGCCTAGCATGTACTAGGCAGAAGAATATAAAATAAGGAATGTGATATAAAATAAAAACATAAAAGAAAATAAATATAAAATAAATATAAAATTAACAACGTGATATAAAACAAAAATTCTTTACAAAATAAGAAAATAAAATAAAATGTGATCATTTGAGGAATTTACACTGGAATGAAAAGTTAGCAAAGGAATACAAATAGTTTGCATAATTTATAACGGAGGCTTTGAGAAAAGAACCATCACATTATTATCAAATATTGCATTATCATTCAACATAAAAAATTAGTAAGATATTTTAACTTTTTTCTCTTTTATTAATACTAAGTCTCCAAAATCTATGTGAATCTTATACTTACAGCAAATCTCAACTAGGACTATCCACATTTCCAATGTACAAGAGCCACAGGTAGCTAGTGGCTACTGTATTGAACAGCACAGGTCTCTAAAGATGCAGTAAGCACTTCAATGTATTTGAACAAGAGGATACCATGAGAAAAATTCAGGAAAATGAAACATGGCAAGACTGTTTGGCATACTCGTATAACTGAAGGGCTACAGAGATCACTTTTTCCTTACTCTTATGCATAAATCTTTTCCAAATGTCCTCCAAAATTCATTATAATGAAATGTACTGTATCTCCCTAGGTAACCCAATTAAATCATAAAATAACTCCGGCTGTGTTTTTTCAAAGAGCATTTCCCCTCCTTTTAAGCTGAAATTTATTTTTGTTAATATTTAAGATATTTAGTTTTTCCTTAGTCCTTCTTCCTTCCAGATCAAATATCCCCAGTTTCTTCAGTTATTCCTGACATTAAATGGTTTCCAGATGCATCAGCATTCTGATCAACTTACACTCTGGTCGAGTTTTACATATTTCATAAAAGACGGTATATAAAATGAAAAATAACATTTAGGATATAATATGAGAGAAAAGGGGAAAAAAACAATCTATTAATGATTATTTATTAATATTCCATACTAAGTGATAAAATTTTGGTATCAAAATACTCTGTATTCTACATACAAATACTTTAAGTCAGAAAAAAGTGTCCCCTGACATCTGAAAACCTGAGAGAAGATAAATTATACTGAGCCAAAATGTAACCTAAAAAGAAAGATTTACAACCAAACCTATACTACAAAGAAAATGGTCACATATACTATTACATCGGTAATTTTGAATTTTCTCAAAAACAGTACCTAACAGGTGACTAGTATTAAAGTCAGTTGCATGGTATCACAAAAAGAAAGGGGAAAAAAAAATACACAATATGTTGACCAAATAAATGTATTCTATGTTGTGAAGTGGTTTGAAAAGCCATATCATTAAAAAAATCAAAGCAACAAATCTTACCTGTACATTCACAATGTAGTCATCTTTTAATTTGTTTTCTTCTGGAGGAACAGGTAAGCTTGAATCTACTTTTCCCGATAATTCAGCATTGACAGGTCCCCCTCTTTCATCCTATATTGCAACAAAGAAAAGGCCGACTGATAAAATTGCTTCACAAAATAGTCCTGAAGCAACATTAAGACTGTCTTTCCATACAGCCAAAACACTTTATTGTGATCTTAAAAATTTTGTTTCCACGCTTGTTGTCTACCTTCATACATTACTCTCCTTACTGCTTCACTTCAAATGTATACTACATGTGTACACTAGCGGTACAGTAATGAGCATAGCTGCCTTGCAAATATACACTACATTTGATTTCTTAATAAGCACTTCAGTCCTACCACCCAGCACTGTATGTTAGACACACAAGAAGATCAGTAAATATCTGGTAAATATATATGCTTATAGCTTTTTGTGTCATCTCTTTTGATACTGTTAAGTTAGAATTTCAGATATATTGTCTTTAAATGTATATTCTAGCATATAAGTTTCATAAAAGCAAAGTTCATATCCATCATATTCTAAACCTGTAAAGAACATAATAGGTAACCAAATGTTCACTGAAAGAATGTCTATTTCCCCATCTTTAACACTTTGCTTAAATTCATTCTTAACAACATTTAAGTCTTATTTCTCATCAAAGAAGAGATTAGCTTTAAGTCTTACAGATTATGCATAGAAGCATACAATTATACTTTTTTTGGAGAGGTATCCAGCAAGAGTCTTCAAAATTTTAACTGCTCTATCCTTGAAACAGATCCTGTATAACTCAGAAATTTAAATCCATTCTAAACATCATGCCAAAAAAAGAAAACACCCAAGCATATAATTAAAAGTTTATGCATCCACACACACACACAAATGCAGACACAAACATGCATGTATAAACACAGCTGAGAGCCTCTCAATCAAAAAAGTGCTTAAATTTAACATATAATGGAATAAAAATGTAGCTATTCAAAATAATACAGTAACATACAAAGGTATCCACGAGATATTGCTGGGGAAGAGGGGAAGTCAACTTGTGCAATATTTATGGCATTTCACTAAAAATTAAAACATTAATTTGTGAGCTATGATGTATCTATACCCAAAGAAATGGTCCGAGTGTTTTAATAAGAAATAGCAAATTTTGGTTCCTTTGGGGATGGGAAGGGGATACAAAGATGAATATCTTACAGTGTGTATAAATTATTCCTCTAATTTAAACTAAGTACATTGATTTTCGGAGGGGATGAGGGGGGAGCCAAATCTAGCTGAAGTCAATGATCACCTTTTACTATTTAAAATGATAATAAACTATTTAGAGACCATCAGATTTTTTGGCCTCTGTCTATTCACTCTGCCCAATTATATGAAACAAAGTACATAGCCAATCATTTCAGATTCTCCCTATAATTCTCATTTCTAATAGTTTTTAATTTATAAGACTCAGGTTTCTTTAGAAACACTTTAAGTAGTTAATGTATTAAGAAGAGAGTCCTAGGTTTCAGTTCTCTGAACAGGTACTATTTTTCTCCTTATAATACAAGCAATAAGAATAAATAAATAAATATTTAGGTTAATTTCAGAATTACCTAAGCAACTCCTCAAAGTATAGCAAAGAAAATTACAAATCTCCATCAAAAATAACGTCACAGTATTTTTGAAATATTTTTATTCCAAATGTTTTGAGAAGACAGAAAGCTAATACACAAATTACAACTTCATCTTTATTTAAGGTACCTTTTTCCGCGATTGTACATCTTCATTTTCTAGTGCACAATTGTCATCTTGAGAGTAATACGATGAANCATATCATTAAAAAAATCAAAGCAACAAATCTTACCTGTACATTCACAATGTAGTCATCTTTTAATTTGTTTTCTTCTGGAGGAACAGGTAAGCTTGAATCTACTTTTCCCGATAATTCAGCATTGACAGGTCCCCCTCTTTCATCCTATATTGCAACAAAGAAAAGGCCGACTGATAAAATTGCTTCACAAAATAGTCCTGAAGCAACATTAAGACTGTCTTTCCATACAGCCAAAACACTTTATTGTGATCTTAAAAATTTTGTTTCCACGCTTGTTGTCTACCTTCATACATTACTCTCCTTACTGCTTCACTTCAAATGTATACTACATGTGTACACTAGCGGTACAGTAATGAGCATAGCTGCCTTGCAAATATACACTACATTTGATTTCTTAATAAGCACTTCAGTCCTACCACCCAGCACTGTATGTTAGACACACAAGAAGATCAGTAAATATCTGGTAAATATATATGCTTATAGCTTTTTGTGTCATCTCTTTTGATACTGTTAAGTTAGAATTTCAGATATATTGTCTTTAAATGTATATTCTAGCATATAAGTTTCATAAAAGCAAAGTTCATATCCATCATATTCTAAACCTGTAAAGAACATAATAGGTAACCAAATGTTCACTGAAAGAATGTCTATTTCCCCATCTTTAACACTTTGCTTAAATTCATTCTTAACAACATTTAAGTCTTATTTCTCATCAAAGAAGAGATTAGCTTTAAGTCTTACAGATTATGCATAGAAGCATGCAATTATACTTTTTTTGGAGAGGTATCCAGCAAGAGTCTTCAAAATTTTAACTGCTCTATCCTTGAAACAGATCCTGTATAACTCAGAAATTTAAATCCATTCTAAACATCATGCCAAAAAAAGAAAACACCCAAGCATATAATTAAAAGTTTATGCATCCACACACACACACAAATGCAGACACAAACATGCATGTATAAACACAGCTGAGAGCCTCTCAATCAAAAAAGTGCTTAAATTTAACATATAATGGAATAAAAATGTAGCTATTCAAAATAATACAGTAACATACAAAGGTATCCACGAGATATTGCTGGGGAAGAGGGGAAATCAACTTGTGCAATATTTATGGCATTTTACTAAAAATTAAAACATTAATTTGTGAGCTATGATGTATCTATACCCAAAGAAATGGTCCGAGTGTTTTAATAAGAAATAGCAAATTTTGGTTCCTTTGGGGATGGGAAGGGGATACAAAGATGAATATCTTACAGTGTGTATAAATTATTCCTCTAATTTAAACTAAGTACATTGATTTTCGGAGGGGATGAGGGGGGAGCCAAATCTAGCTGAAGTCAATGATCACCTTTTACTATTTAAAATGATAATAAACTATTTAGAGACCATCAGATTTTTTGGCCTCTGTCTATTCACTCTGCCCAATTATATGAAACAAAGTACATAGCCAATCATTTCAGATTCTCCCTATAATTCTCATTTCTAATAGTTTTTAATTTATAAGACTCAGGTTTCTTTAGAAACACTTTAAGTAGTTAATGTATTAAGAAGAGAGTCCTAGGTTTCAGTTCTCTGAACAGGTACTATTTTTCTCCTTATAATACAAGCAATAAGAATAAATAAATAAATATTTAGGTTAATTTCAGAATTACCTAAGCAACTCCTCAAAGTATAGCAAAGAAAATTACAAATCTCCATCAAAAATAACGTCACAGTATTTTTGAAATATTTTTATTCCAAATGTTTTGAGAAGACAGAAAGCTAATACACAAATTACAACTTCATCTTTATTTAAGGTACCTTTTTCTGCGATTGTACATCTTCATTTTCTAGTGCACAATTGTCATCTTGAGAGTAATACGATGAAGCTGAAGAACTCTCTTTACAACACACACGCCAACTGGGGAGCCTGTAAAACATCCACCATCACCATAAAAAAAAAAAGTAAGGTTGTTAAATCAACATATTCCATACCATGAACTAGAATTTGAGGCAACAGACAAACAGATGGTTCTTATCCTAATGTTCTTGACAATTTGCCAATTTAATGATGAAGACAAATGTACATAAGACAAAGTTTTTTATTTAATACCCTAAGAAAAATATAAAGTGTTATCAGCACTCCAAGTAAGGCATCATTAATCTCACAAAGGTAAAACAGGAAATACATCACAATAATAAGAGTATCTGACAATTATCACAGAAGGAACAGAGAAAGTTGACAAACAGCTAACCTCCTCAAAAGCACCAGATGCCACTGATATTCTAAATTCTACCAAATATTTAAGAACAGATAAAGCTAAAGCTACCTAAACTATTTCAAAGTATAGAAGTAAAGCTTCCAAATTATTTTATAGGGAACATAACAATGATATAAAAAATTAATGGAAACAGTACATATATATAAATACTATAGGTTAATAATATGTATGAAATCAGACACAAAAGTTCTGAAGAAAATAAAAAAGAAAAAATCTCCATTAACATACCAAAGATGCAACATACCACAGTTATGGTCAAGTAGAGTTTAGCTCTGATATTCCAAAATGATTTAAAATATATTTACTTCGCTATGCAAAAATATCAAAGAAAAAAAATCTCATTATCATCACCAAAGGACATCTGATAAATTTATGCAGCCATCCAGATTTTAAAAGTCAATAAAATAGTACGTAGATATTTAACATGGGGAATACATAATACATGCATAACACATAAGCCTAAGAGTCACTATCATAATCAGCGAAGAAACCAAAATACCCCTATTTAGATCTGAAACAATACAAGAATGTCCCTTATCACTAGTATTACATAATACGGGACAAAGGCAGTATAAAAACAGGAAAGGATACAGTAAAATTATCATAACTGCAGATTATTTATATGGTTGGAAAACTAAAAAGTGTTAAAAGAAGGCTTGGGTATAAAATAATATTCCTAACCCACTCCAGTACTCTTGCCTGGAAAATCCCACTAAGGAAGCTGGTAGGCTGCGGTTCATGGGGTCGCTAAGAGTCAAGACACGACTGAGTGACTTCACTTTTCACTTTCATGAACTGGAGAAGGAAATGGCAACCCACCCCAGTATTCTTGCCTGGAGAATCCCAGGGATAGGGAAGCCTGATGGGCAGCCATCTATGGGGTCGCACAGAGTCGGACACGACTGAAGCGACTTAGCAGTAGCAGCAGGTATAAAATTAAGAAAGACATCAGCAGATGCTCTACTCAAAATCATCACCACCAGTTATAAGAGTTAACAGAAGAAAAGTCCTGATTTATAATAGAAACAATAAAATACCAAAGATAAACTTAGCGAGAAATGTTCTACACAAATACACATATGTGTTCTATATCCTTAATAGTAAAAAAATTTGAAATTGATATTATTTAAGTTGAAAAAAAAAGTCAGTTTTACACAATTCAAAGTTATATGGAAGATCTGAAAACCACACACTGAAGTTGCAAAAAATAAAGCTTTTAAAAAATTAAGACAAACTGACTCTAAAGTTTATATAAACAGAATAGTCAACAAGATTTTAATGTGGGGAAATTAGACATCTAAGAAACCATAATAATTACAATATAGCAGTGAGATGAAAGAGCAAAAGGGAATTCCCAGGGCCCAGGGTGACTGCAAAGAGAATTCCGTGGATGACAGCTGTACGTACAAAAAGAGGGCAACCAAAACTAAATTGGAGGTCATCAGAAGCTCTGAAGAGTCTCCTTTTGGAGGACAGAATTAATAGCACAACTTAGAGGAGTCTCTGAAAATCTCAAGAACAGATCTACATAACTAGCAGATAATTTGTAATTAAAGAGAAAAATAAGAAAATACACGTCACATATTAGCCCCATGAAAATGGAAAAGTAGAACAGAAAAAGGAAAAGTAACCATGTTTTACTACATGGCTCAGCTGTATCATTTATAGTCATGAATACTGATCTAATCCAAATTATGACTGACTACATTACCAGGAGAATCTGATTATTTGCAGTAACATACCTAAAACTGACATTAAAACAATTATTTTAGAGACAAAGAAGTAAACAAAATTCATCAGCTAAAAGATCAAAGTGATCTCCTTGAAAAGGAAAAATGAGAAAAGAGGGATGAAGGACTTCTTTGCAAAAGCAAATAAAACAAAAATCCTTGTAGAGCTATCTGACTTTTTGTTACATAATTTTGATAAAAATGAAAATCAAATAAGAGCACAAAGTACATAATACCACACACATACAGTGTGCTTCTGTGTGCACATGTGCTAGCGGCATCTGTACGCGCACAGATTTCTCTCAAAGAGGTAAAAACAAAGGGGAAAAAAGCATCACCCTGGCTGCCTCCAGGGTGGGAAACTGAGTGACTGGATAGATGGATATTTTTCACTTTTTAACACCCTAAGTCCTTTGAATTTTGAGCCATAAGAATATATTACTTATTCAAATTGTCATATAGATATATCATTATTTATTACATATTTCCTTACTGACAGACTTTTGCATTGTTTCTCACATGGGTGTTTGTAGTTGTACTTGTCGGTGTATATATACACATATTTGGGACAGCAAAAAGTTTCAGATATTCAAAACTATGGGTGTTAGAATTTTGGTGATTATACCCCCTTATTTTCTTTATTCGTTTCTATACTTTCCAAATATCTACTACGAGCACATACTAGTTTTATCATCAGTAATTCTGCATGTGCATATGTATATATAAATCCCAATATTCATAGTTAGTGTGACGACAGCCAAAACACATTAAATCTCATGAGACTTATTTTTACTATCACATAATCAAATTCCATTATCCGAAGTTAGGAGCTTTTTGAGTGAGACTAGCATCGGAATCTGCAGTCCATGAGGTCGCAAAGAGTCAGACACAACTTGGCAACCGAATAACAACAGATATCAATCAGTGGACTCAGTAGACTGTCCTCCCCGATATGAGTGGGCATCATCTAATCCTTTAAGAGACTGACCAGAAGAATTTGTCCTTTATTCCCCTGCCTCACTATCTGAGCTGTGGCATCTCATGTTCTCTAGCCTTTGTACTGGGATTATATCTTCTGCTTCACTGGTTAATAAGCGTTCAGACTTGATCTGAATTATACCACTGGGTTTCCTTAAAGCTGTCTCCAGCTTTAAGACAGTAGAATTTCTCAGATTCCATAATCGTGTGACTCAACATCTCATTTTACATATAAAGTGGGTTTTATTTCTCTGAAGAACCCTAGTATACCTGACATTAGTATGTACTACATTATTAGCGTATCTACCCTATTGATAAAGCTAGCTTTATCAATAGTATCACTGTTTACCTCTAATATATCAGTCTCTAAAGACAGACGCTAATTAAAGACAGACCTGCAAAGATATCCTTAATTTTGTGTATAAGAAAAAAGCCTAAAATAGATAAAAATGATCACCAACTAGGAACTGTCAAGAAATTTTCAATCACCAAAGTAAAATGAAATAACACAAACCCACACCAACTACACTGAAGAAGAATGAATCTCTATAATACAGTCGTTCACTTTACTGTCGACAAGTTCTCCCAGGTGAATTAGATATGCATGCCCCATCATTAAGAATCACTGGGTCACATTAAAATAGCTGAGGGCACGTTGCTGCATGACTAAATGGATCTGATTCCATACTACTGAAGCAACTTTCAAAAACTGTACTGTGAAAACCCCAAGCCTGATGAAATTAATTTCAATTTTTTTTAGAAATTCAGCACCAGAAATCACAACAAGCAAGATAAATGGAGCCCCTGACACTCTCCCCTCAGACTATTACTATTGATTAAATCGATTGTGAGCCACGTATATCCTCTTACACTTAAACTCTTTGAGAATCAATTTCATATCCCTAACTACGTTAGCCTCTCCTCATATAGCCAAAACCTGCACACATCAGGTGTTTAACAAATACTTACTAACAAGGGTTCTTAGGGGAACTGTTTTGTAGCACACAGCAGAAACAAAATTCAACCACTTTTCATTCCTCTTCCCATCAGCCCCATCTCCTGCCTCGACCACTACCACCTCCCCAACTCAACCACCCATCCAAAACCCCTTCACACAACCACACAAACCCAAAACATAGAATCTAGAAAATAAGAGGACACTTGTGTCTTGTCACCACCCCCCCTCACCGCCAGCTAATGTGGCATGGATTCACCATTCACATGGAAAGGTATTAGCTTTTAGAGTAGATAGAATTAAAAGTCTTGTAAAATTTTCATTTGAGTGTCATTTAGGATACAAAAAGCTAACCACCTTCTAACACCTGTAAGCTAAATTATAAAGCAGAATAATTTTTTTATTAAAGAGGAAAACATAGGGCACATTATAAAATATTAGAGCAGAAGACAACAGGTCAAAACTGGTAGGTAGGATGCAGGTAAAACAGCAGCAGGAAAACTATCCTTCTGAGTCCATCTGGGGACAAACTGAACACAGAAGAGCTACTCTTTCAACTCAAGAAGATGAAGGACAGTTTAAATCTAAGGAAAAAAGGGAGACTCTTAAGGACAAAAATCACTGAAAGAAAAACCAAACCAAAAGTAGGTTCTCCAAGGAACATATTAAAAAGACAAACCTCTGGAAAAACTGGTAAAGGAGAGTCGGTGATATGAATTAACAAAATATGTTCTAAAAGCATGAAATAACCAGAGGCAAGATATATTTTTTTTAATTATTAAATTATTTAAAACAGCTATATATACTAATATATTTGAAAACTCAGAAGACATGGATGTTTCTAGAAAAATAACAAAATTGGGACAAAGTAGAGTGGATTAATCAACACCTTATCTAAAGAAAAGGAAATCCCAATCTTTTTTCCCCCTACTTTTTATTTGGAAATAATTTCAAGCTTTCAGAAGAAATGCATGTCAACGTAGTACAAAGAACAATTGCAAACCCTCTCTACCTGTTGTGACCCATTTGTCCCAACATTTGCCATTCTCACAGCAAGTTCATGGCCCTCTTTCTTTCCCCACTCCATGTAATTTATCTCAAAGTATCTCTGTACGTGTTTCCTCAGAAAAAGGATATTTTCTTACACAGTTCAGTTCAGTTCAGTCGCAGTGCAATTGTGCGGTAGTTTGAGCATTCTTTGGCATTGCCTTTCTTTGGGATCAAAATGAAAACTGATCTTTTCCAGTCCTGTGGCCACTGCTGAGTTTTCCAAATTTGCTGGCATAGTGAGTGAAGCACTTTCACAGCATCATCTTTCAGGATTTGAAACAGCTCAACTGGAATTCCATCACCTCCACTAGCTTTGTTCGTAGTGATGCTTTCTAAGGGCCACTTGACTTCACATTCCAGGATGTCTGGCTCTAGATGAGTGATCACACCATCGTGATTATCGGGGTCATGAAGATCGTTTTTGTACAGTTCTTCTGTGTATTCTTGCCACCTCTTANNNNAAAAAAAAAAAGACTCTCCACTCCCCAAGACCTCCTTCCCCAGTCTGTACAACTGAGTGTATGAAAAAACCTGCTTCTGGGGAAAGTCAGCAATGGTGGCCAGTGTATGAGGAAGTCTGGGGGCCCATCCTGGGTGTCTGGCTCTCCGCTCAGTGAGATCTGCGGAATCTTAGTCACTTTTGTTCATCTCATCAAAGTGGAAACTGAGCCTTGGGAGTGGACATGTTTATTGTTCCAGCGACTTGGTGGATGTGATGGAAACAGCACTTTCAGCCTCCAGCCACCGTGGGCTGCTCCCAGTAATGAACCTGGGACCTTCCCAGGGGAAGGCAGTGGACGGCTCTACCCTGGTCTGCCATGTTGTTTAGATTTCAAAGCCAGACGATATTCTTGTAATTTGACACTGTGTATCACGTGACCTAGAAAAGCACCCTCTGATCTAATAAATCCTGTGCTAGTAATGTACAAAGTAAATCATGGGGAAACGTTAATAGCATTATAATGAAGTGGAAAAAAGTAATGCACAAATTATATTGTATATTTGTATACAATAATATATATCTGTTATATATTATATAATTAGAATGCATAATATAATCATTATATAATTATATGTCCCAATATGTATTTTATATATAATCCTCAAGAATTTTTTTTACACTTTATTTTTTACTCTTTGGCTGTGCTAGGTCTTCGTTGCTGTGTGGGCTTTTCTCTAGTTATGGTGTGAGGGCTTCTCATCTCAGTGGCTTCTCTTGTTGCAGAGCAAGGGCTTCAGTAGTTGCAGCGCTCAGGCTCTAGAGCATGGGCTCAGTGGCCGTGGCACAGGCTTAGTTGCTCTGCAGCATGTGTACCCCAGACCAGGATCCAAACCCGCGTCTCCTAAATTGGCAAATGAATTCTTTACCATTGAGTCACCAGGGAAACCCTCTCAAGAATTTTTTAAATGCACCTGCAAGTCTGCTACAAAAGTTAGGAGAAAATATACCAAAACATTAATAGCTATTATCTCCGAGTGGAAAGATTACGAATGATTTTCATTTTCTACTTCATACTTCTTGTATTAACACTTTCCTATTTTTCTTCAATAGATGTGACGTTCATACTTAGGAAAGCCAGTTATTTAGACACAACAACACCTGGTTTATGAATTGTGATTTGCATTTGGTGAGAGCCCACAAATTTCTCTTCACTACGGTGAATTGTATTGTCAGGCTNCTTTCCTATTTTTCTTCAATAGATGTGACGTTCATACTTAGGAAAGCCAGTTATTTAGACACAACAACACCTGGTTTATGAATTGTGATTTGCATTTGGTGAGAGCCCACAAATTTCTCTTCACTACGGTGAATTGTATTGTCAGGCTTTGATTCTGCCCTCAGGGAGCAACTTTTCTGAACAGCTTGTGATTTTAACCATCTTTGCTTTCCGTGCAAGTTTTCTCTGAAGTAGCCCTGCCTGGAGACAGTCATATCCAAGAAGCAATGATGATGACTAAGACACGAGTGTAGCCTGACTCAGGAAGTCTTCTGGGATTAGGCTGGCTACAGATCCTCTCCAGTGACCTAGAGCTGATTGAGGGCTGCTCTGATAGCACATGGCTATTGTCAGAACTGTGATATTGAATCGTTTGCCTTGGAAACAGACAGAGATCATTCTATCATTTTAGAGACTGCATCCAAGTACTGCATTTTGGACTCTCTTGTTGACCATGATGGCTACTCCATTTCTTCTAAGGGATTCCTGCCCACAGTACTATATATAATGGTCATCTGAGCTAAATTCACCCATTCCAGTCCATTTTAGTTCACTGATTCCTAGAAAGTCAACATTCACTCTTGCCATCTCCTGTCTGACCACTTCCAATTTGCCTTGATTCATGGACCTAGCTTTCCAGGTTCCTGTGCAATATTGCTCTTCACAGCACCAGACCTTGCTTCTATCACCAGTCACATGCACAACTGTGTATTGTTTTTGCTTTGGCTCCATCCCTTCANGAACTGAATTGAATTTGTCTTGATTCATGGACCTGACGTTCCAGGTTCCTATGCAATACTGCTCTTTACAGCATCAGACCTTGCTTCTATCACCAGTCACATCCACAGCTGAGTATTGTTTTTGCTTTGGCTCCATCCCTTCATTCTTTCTGGAGTTATTTCTCCACTGATCTCCAGTAGCATATTGGGCACCTACTGACCTGGGGAGTTCCTCTTTCAGTATCCTATCATTTTGCCTTTTCATATTGTTCATGGGGTTCTCAAGGCAAGAATACTGAAGTGGTTTGCTATTCCCTTCTCCAATGGACCACATTCTGTCAGACCAACCACACTACAATTAACAATCTGAGTAAATGTTACATTGACACAATAATCTATGTCCCCAGAGGTGTCCTTTCAGCATTCCCCCTCCCCTCCTCAACCCCAAGCACAGGATCAAGTCTCAGACCATGTCCTGTGTCTTCAGCCTCCTTTAACCTGGAACAGTTCTTGGCCTTTATCTTATATGGTACTGACACTTTTGAAGGACATAATCCTTTTATTTTTAAATACCTTGGTCCTTTTTTGAGGTTTGTCTTATGTTTCATCATGACCAGATTCAGGTTATATATTCCTGGCTGGAATCCTTCATAAGCAATGTGTCTTTTTCAGGGTACTATCTCCAGAAGCATAGGATATCCATCTGTTTCAGTACTTGCAATTCCACTTTTACATACTTCTTAAGAGAAATGAAAACTATGTGTACAAAAATGCCCATAATAGCTTTTACTCCTAATAGCCAAAACCTGGAAGCTGTCCAGATGCTCAACAACAGAAGAATATAAACTGCAGTATATTCATACAATATATTATACTAGTTCTCACAATCAAAAGAAATGAATTACAAATGAATGAAATAAGACGGATAAATCTTGGAAACATTACACTGAGTAAAAGAAGTCAGACACAAGAATAAATACTGTATTAATTCTATTTAAATAGGTTTCCAGAAGTAGCAAAACTAATCCATGGTGATAGAAATCAAATCTCCAGTTGCTTCAGGGAATTCTGTAGAATGCGACATGAGAAAACATTCTGGAGTAATAGAAATGCTCTGCATCTTGATGGGTGTGAGTTACACAGATGTATGCATTTGTCAAAACTGATCCAACTATACAGTTGACAACATACGCACTTAGCTGTATGTAAATTATTTCAATTTAAAAAATAAGCAAAAAAGTCAATATTTTCCTTCCTGGCAATAACAAGATAGGAAATAAACCATTAGCAGTAACAATTTTTTAAATAATTTAGAAATTAACCTTAAAAACTACACAACCATTTACAGAGGAAAAAATGTTAACTCTAACAATGACCATAAAATGAAGAGACAACTGAAAATCTAGTATGTTCATGGATGGAGTGCTGTTGACAGCAAAGTAAAGACAGCAGTTCTCTCCAAACTAATTCAGCACTCCAATATAATTCTTATCAAAATACCTGAAGGATCCTTACCATATAGCACAGGGAACTCTACTCAATACATTGTAATAATCTATGTGGTGGGAAAAGAAAATGAGAAAGAACAGATGTATGTATAACTACATCACTCTGCTGTATGCCTGCAACTGACACAACACTGTAAATTTACTATATACTCCAATATAAACTAAAAAAAATTTTTTAAAGAAAATCCTAGAGAAAAAAACCTGAAGGATGTTCTAAATATGAAAAAACTGATCTAAGAATAACTATATTAACAAAAAAGGCAAAGGCAAGTGGTTCACCTTACCAGATAATTAAGATTTATCTCAAAACCACTCTAATTAGTCTATAGTATTAGGACAGCAAAAGATAAGCAAATGGAACAGAATACTCCCAAATGCATTTGTTGGTATAAAGTCTTTAGAAGCAGCATCCATGCAAAGGGCTCAATAAATACTCAGTGAATAAATGACATGAGCCCTTCTTGAGGCATCTGTCACACTACTCAGAATTCACATAACTGTGATTCCAGTAACTAAAACAGCGTTTTTGTTTTTTTTTAAGTGTTAGGTAGAAGGAAATAGGAAAAAGAATGAGATTAATAGCATTATACCATTTATGCACATTTTAAAACATATAAACAAAACATAATTTTTGGAAGAAATCAGAAATCTAAGTAAATACATGAAGATTAACTGGAAAAACACATCAAATATACTCCAGGGTAAATGCCCAACATGGGGGAGATAGAAGCGAAAATGAAGATAGAATATAAAAGAGTAATGATATAAAGTGGAGGGAAAAAGGGGGACCTATGCTGGGAGGGACTGGGGGTAGGAGGAGAAGGGGATGACAAGAGGATGAGATGGCTGGATGGCATCACCAACTTGATGGACATGAGTCTGAGGAACTCCGGGAGTTGGTGATGGACAGGGAGGCCTGGCGTGTTGCAATTCATGGGTAGCAAAGAGTCGGACATGACTGAGCGACTGAACTGATAAAGAATGTAGCATAAACTGAGTATGACCAATCCGATCCTAAGTATCTAATGTCTTTAGAAGAGAACACAGTCTCTCTTTAATATGTCAAGCTGTTTACATTAAAATATTAATTTAACTTTTACAAATAAAGAAACTTAACCTCAGAAGTTAATTGGTCAAAAGTCACTCAACCAATCTAGATTTCTCCAAAGCCTATCATCTTTCTGTACTGCTACATTTCCCATGTCATATTCTCTAGTCAACAGATAAATGAAAAGAAAGGTGAGAAAATACCATTAATCCATTCTCTTAAGAACTGATCATGTTATTAAGACTAGTTACTGCAGATACAAATTTAAGAACTATCGTAAAGGAGGTGCAATGTTTACCCCTTGATTTAGATACCAGCCCCAAGAGACAAAGTTTTGTAGTGTAGTGGCTAGGCCATGGACTTCAGAGTCAAAACTTGTTGTTGTTCAGTCACTAAGGCCTGTCCAACTCTTTGTGACCCCATGGACTGCAGCACTCCAGGCTTCCCTGTCCTTTACTATTTACCAGAGTTTGTTCAAATTCATGTCCGTTGAAATGGTGACGCTATCTAACCATCTCATCCTCTGCCACCCCCTTCTTTTCCTTCAGTCTTTTCCAGCATCACGGTCTTTTCCAAAGAGTCAGTTCTTCGTATCAGGTAGCCAAAGTATTGGAGCTTTAGCAATAGTCCTTCCAATGCATATTCAGGGTTAATTTCCTTTAGGATTTACTGGCTTGATATCCTTGCAGTCCTGGGGACTCAAGAGTCTTCGATTCTTTGGTGCTCAGCCTTCTTTATAAGCCAACTCTTACATCCTGGGTTCCCCCTTTTATTATGTGCATTCTCTTGGACAAACTAATTACAAAAGCTGTAAGTCTCAATATAAACACTGTAAAACAGGAAAATGAAATAATGCTTGTGCAATGCTTCAGTTCAGCTGCTCAGTTGTGTCCGACTCTTTGCAACCTCATGGACTGTAGCACACCAAGCTTCCCAGTACATCACCAACTCCCAGAGCTTGCTCAAGCTCACATTCACTGAGTTGGTCATGCTATCCAACCATCTCATTCTTTGTCACCCCCTTCTCCTCCACCCTTCAATCTTTCCCAGCATCAGGGTCTTTTCTAATGAGTCAGTTCTTCGCACCAGGTGGCCAAAGTCCTGATGGAGTTTCAGCATCAGTCCTTCTCCTTTGGGATTGACTGGTTTGACCCTGCAGTCCAAGGGACTCTGGAGAGTCTTCTCCAACACCACAATTCAAAAGCATCAATTCTTCAGCACTCAGCTTTCTTCATAGTCCAGTTCTCACATGCATACACAACTAATGGAAAAACCATAGTTTCACTAGATGGACTCTTGCCGACAAAGCAATGTCTCTGCTTTTTAATATGCTGTCTAGGTTGGTTATAGCTTTGCTTCCAAGAAGCAAGCGTCTTTTAATTTCAGGGCTACAGTCACCATTTGCAGTGATTTTTGGAGCCCAAGAAAATAAATTTGCCCATCTATTTGCCATTAAGTGATGGGACTGGATGCCATGATCTTCGTTTTTTGAATGTTGAGTTTATGCCAGCTTTTTCACTTTCCTCTTTCATTTTCATCAAGAGACTCTTCAGTTTCTCTTTGCTTTCTGCCATAAAGGTGGTATCATCTGCATATCTGAGGTTACTGGTATTTCTCCTGGCAATCTTGATTCCAGCTTGTGCTTCATCCAACCCAGAATTTTACATGATGTCTTCTGCTTCCCTGGTGGCTCAGACGGCAAAGCATCTGCCTGCCATGTGGGAGACCCGGGTTCAATCCCTGGGTTGGGAAGATCCCCTGGAGAAGGAAATGGCAACCCACTCCAGTACTCTTGCCTGGAAAATTCCATGGATTGAGGAGCCTGGTGGGCTACAGTCAGACACGACTGAGCAACTTCACTTTCTATTCTACATATAAGTTAAGCAGGGTGACAATATACAGCCTTGACGTATATTCCTTTCCCAATCTGGAACCAGTCCATTGTTCCATATCTGGTTTTAACTGTTGCTTCTTCTTTTTTTAATTTTTATTTTACTTTACAATACCGTATTGGTTTTGGCATACATTGACGTGAATCCGCCATGGGTGTACATGAGCTTCCAAACATGAAGCCCCCTCCCACCTCCCACCCCACATCATCCCTCCAGATCATCCCCGTGCACTAGCCCCAAGTATCCTGCATCCTGCATCGAACATAGACTGGCGATTCGTTTCTTACATGATAGTATACATGTTTCAATGCCATTCTCCCAAATCATCCCACCCTTCTTGATCGCCATACAGATTCCTCAGAAGACAGCTAAGTTGGTCTGGTATTTCCACCTCTTGAAGAATTTTCCACAGTTTCTCATGATCCACAGTAAAAGTCTTTAGCGTAGTATTCAATGAAGCAGAAGTAGATGTTTTTCTGGAATTCTCTTGGTTTTTCTATGATCCAGCAGATGTTCACAATTTGATCTCTGGTTCCTCTGCCTTTTCTAAATCCAGCTTGAACATCTGGAAGTTCTCAGTTCACGTATTGTTGAAGCCTGGCTTTGAGAATTCTGAGCGTTACTTTGCTAGCATGAGATGAATGCAAATATGTGGTAGTTTGAACACTCTTTGGTATTATCTTTCTTTGTGATTGGAATGAAAACTGACCTTTTCCAATCCTGTGGCCACTTCTGAATTTTCCAGATTTGCTGGCATATTGAGTGCAGCACTTTCACAGCAGCATCTCTTAGGATTTGAAATAGCTCAACTGGAATTCCATCACCTCCACTAGCTTTGTTCGTAGTGATGCTTCCCAAGGCTCACTTGACTTCGCACTCCAGGATGTCTGCCTCTAGGTAAGTGATCACATCATCGTGGTTATCTGGGTCATGAAGATCTTTTTTGTATAGTTCTGTGTATCCTTGCCACCTCTTCTTAATACCTTCTGCTTCTGTTAGGTCCATACCATTTCTGTCCTTTATTGAGCCCATCTTTGCATGAAATATTCCCTTGGTATCTCTAATTTTCTTGAAGAGATCTCTAGTCTTTACCATTCTATTGTTTTCCTCTATTTTTTTGTGTTGATTGCTGAGGAAGGCTTTCTTATCTCTCCTCGCTATTCTTTGGAGCTTTGCATTCAAATGGGTATATCTTTCTTTTTCTCCTTTGGCTTTCGTTTCTCTTTTCTCAGCTCTTTGTAAGACCTCCTCAAACAACCATTTCGCCTTTTTGCATTTCTTTTTCTTGGGGATGGTTCTGATCACTGCCTCCTGTACAGTGTCATGAACCTCCATCCATAGTTCTTTAGGCACTCTATCAGACCTCATCCCTTGAATCTATTTGTGCAATGCTTAGTCTGGCATAGAATATGCACTCAAATTGCAGCAGTTGCTGTCAGCTGCTGTCCTTCTCATCATCTTTGATTTATCAAATTCCAAAGTAGTGAAAACAGTTGTTTCTAGGTACCTTGGATCTACAACCCTCTTTAGATGCCAAAATCCATGGATGCTCACATCCCTTGCAGGAGGCCCTCAGCATCCTTGGATTCAATCAACCTCAGATGGAAATGGGTTGGATTAATTTGAAGCAAATCAACCTCAGATGGAAATGGGTTTGATAATTTGAAGCATACAGAAGGCTACTCCAACCTCTTACATTCCTTCTGGCTGCCAAACAAATGTGTATGAGCTCACACCTACCACTCTCCAAATATTTTCTATTTCCGCTCAGAAAAGTTTAAAAATCACCTCTCTCTTTTGAAAACAAGGTCCTTTTCTCAATTTTCAAGCTTCTCAGGCTATCTGAGACTTTTCTATTTCTGACCTCACTAAACTTCTTTCCCTAGTTTCTTCCTTCTCTTCAGAGCCTTAGTTTGCTTGTTACCTTTCTTTGTTCTAAGTATCTGCAGCAACTCCATGTTCAGTCAAAAGATTTTGTTTCCTAAATGATCCCCTCTACCAGAAGAGCTCCAGCCAAAGTGTCATCTTTACTGAAGTCTGCATTTAAGTGCCTGTATAAAGTCTCCCTTGTAGCTTCCTTTGTGGCTCAGCTGATAAAGAATCCACCTGCACTGCAGGAGACCTGAGTTCAATCCCTGGGTTGGGAAGATCCCCTGGAGAAGTTAAAGGCTACCCACTCTAGTATTCTGGCCTGGAGAATTCCATGGACTGTATCGTCCATGGGCCCACAAAGAGTCAGACACGACTGAGCAACTTTCACTCATACAACATCTCCACTAGGATATTCTACTCATCTCAATCAAAAGCTCCTTCTCTTTTAAAACTCTTTGCAACTCTTCTAATTCTTTTTTAACACCTCCAATTCCTCTAGTTGCCCAAGTCAAAAGAAAAAAGTTCACTCTTCTCTGAACTTTATTTCAGATTCATAATTTGAGATCCTAGAATTTATGTTCTCAACCATTGTCAGCTCCAAGAAAGCAGCTACTTTGTTTTGTCCACCAGAATCCTGCATAGAACACAGCAAACAGAAGCCTCAGTAAACATCTTTAAACACTGAGATAGATGACAGAAAGGCAATGTCAAAGACCAAGATCTGGTCAGAGGCAAACCAAAACCCAGTTCCTTTGAATCATAGCCCAATGCTGTTTCTACTGCATTGCCAACCTGCCAACCTATCACCGAACCTATCAATGACTTGCTCAAAACCTCTGTTCAACACATCCTCTTCGTTTCTGCTGCCAAGTTAAGTCCTTGTTAAGACAAACTTCAACTACTCCAATTGCTTTTCATTTAGTATTCATCCCTCCAGCCGTTCTTCTCTGAGAAATATCTAGTACAATGATGTCAAAATAATAGTCTCCAAACACCACTTCTTTTGCTGGATCTTCGCTGCCTAACTCCTTGGTTTACCATGCAAAACCCATCATAATCTCCAGAAAACATTTGGAGATGTTCCAAATCCATTTATACAGAGGGCAAAGTGACTATGCCATTTTACAAAGCAGACTTAAACATCGAGGTGGGGTGCTGGAAGCAATCCCCAACAAAGACCAAGGAATGACTTTATTTCCTACTCAGGTTTGTCTGCTTACTATCATTTCCACCCATATCCAGTACACTGTCTCCTTTTTTCCCATAACTCTTTCTCATTTCTCCTGACAATTAAGTGCTGTCTGCCCACTGCAGGCAGGCAAGCAGAAACACACACACACACAAACTAGGGAAGGCCACTATTCATATTAGCAGCACCAGTGTATCTTCTTTCAGGCTGTGAAGCACCTGTATTGCACAGAAGCAAAGTTTTATGAACCATAGACATCATTTCTCTTAAAACCAAGTCTTACCTGACAACTCCTCTCCAGTTGGTTAGAGCCCCTTCTAACCAACTCAGCTTTTTGTACTGTTCACTAATGTTCAAATGAGGTATCTTAAAATGTTAACAGTATAAAAGAAAAATCTCAGAATTCATTTAATTTAGTAGTAACTACTGGAACACACAAAAGAATATTCCAAACTTAGCAAACCTACAAGGTAAGTAGCTTAGCCTTTTTTTTTTAAAGCTTCATGAACGAATAATTCCAATATTCATTCCTCATTGAGTCAATCCAGTCAACCTCATTTTTTAGATAAGAAAACTGACAAAGAAAAAGTAGAGAAACTTGCCTAAAGCCACCTATCAGCCTAAGGTAGCACAGGGTAGTGGTTAAGAGCACAGGCTCAGATTCAAAGGCTACTTAAATTCCAGTTCATTGCTTACTGATAATTTTGGCAAGTTGGTTAACTTTTCTGTGCATGTCTTAGTCTCTTTAAAATGTGGTGACTATCTCAAAAAGAGTTTAATAAAGTCAAAATGAGTTAGTGTGTATAAAGCACTTAGAACAAAAATAAGTACCCCAAAGGTTCACTGTTAATACAGGAAAGAAAGGGTTACAATCAAGTCTAACTTGGTTTCATACCATTTTCGCTACACCAATATCTTTGTATATTCTGACATCAACTTGTATACTCCTCAGGGCAGAGCTCAAGTCTCCTGCTTCTTCAGCAACCCCCACCACACCCAATATATTGTTAGCCACCAAATAATATTTCGAACAAACATATGGATTCCTGTTTCTGAACTCTGATACCTCAGCCTAGGATCCAACTTCTGCCAAAGTATCCACACTGAGTGAATAATAAGAACTTACCTAACAGGGCTTACTAAGAGCAAAGCACTGTTTTAAGCACTTTACACATTTTCTCTTGTTACTGATTTCAAATACTCCATAATAAGAAATACAACATAAACTTAGTATTTATGAGCTATGTCAATGCTACAAAACATTTTCTAACAAAGTGTTACTTTTACGAAAAATATAAAATAATTTTTAACTGAGTCATTACAAAAATGAAGTCCTAAAAATAAAATCAAATTTTCTTTCAAAAAACTCAGCATTTATGAAACAAATGTATACCAAAGGACTGACATACTGCAAATACTTAAAAGCAATTTTCATTCCCTTGAGACATGTACAATTTTATTTTCTGAAACTACTTAAAATACAGCCTTGAAAACAAAACAGGTGAACATATACCTGGCACTGAAGTACCAGCTGCAACATGTACATGTTTCCAACAAAGAATATTTAGCTTCTCACTAATGTATTTCAAACACACAAATGTTTCTACATAAAGATGCCTTGAGAGAATAATAAAGCACTTAAATTTTTAGTAAACTTATCTCTTTCTTTTCATTAAAAAGCACTAGACTATTAGGTATACATATAGATTCATTTCTCTATTCAGATTGTTGAGAAAAGTGAAAGAATACTTAAAAGAGTTCATGAACAGTTGAAAAATGAAATAGCCAACATCCAAAGGTAAGTTTGGAGCTGACATCTCTTGTTTTTTTCAATGTCTGCCAAGGCATTTCTTACTGTCTACTACTTGCATCTATTCCAATACATCCCCGAATGTTTAATAATCTAAAGAGGCTATTTTGAAATACATCCAGTTCTTTAAAAAATAATTCCAAAGGATATTATAAGTAAATTATTTATCATTTTTTACTGAAGACACGTGTTCAGCTTTTACACAAAGACATCATACACCTTCTTTCACAGACTTTTTCCTATTTAGGCAATCTGGTTTCATCTCATTTGTCTGAAAGGATCTGACACTGTTTTTAACAACCCAAGAACTCTTTTAAGTACCAGACATTGTCTATGGAATGTATATCCCAGACCAAAAATAAACTTTCTTCCCAAACTCACATAAGTTTCATAAGAAAGTATTCAATTTTTTCTACTGAGATATAATTGACATATAACATTATATTGGTTTCAGGTGTACAATGTGATTCAATATTAGTATTTATTGCAATATGATTGCCACAAAAGTTTAGCTGACATCCACCATCACCAGTACAAATGCTTTTTCTTGTGATGAGAATTCTTAAGATCTACTCTCTTAGCAACTTTCAAACATACAATACACTATCATTACGTACACTCGCCATGCTGAACATTACATTCCCAGAACAACAGACTTTTCGTTAAAAGTCATCAAACGATTTGGAGAAAAAGGGTTATTTTATTATTTTACTTATTTTGAATATTATTTGATTCAGAAAAGAAGCAGATTTAAAGTCTTTAAAAAGTTATGGAAACAAAACATAGGGGAAAAAATCTCCAGATCAAAGACAGAGTTGAGATTTTTCAAGGAAAAATTTCTCCCCCAAGGAAATTTCTAATCATTATCTTTAAAAGGGCTNTCTAGGTTGGTCATAATTTTCCTTCCAAGGAGTAAGAGTCTTTTAACTTCATGGCTACAATCACCATCTGCAGTGATTTTGGAGCACCAAAAAATAAAGTCTGATACTGTTTCCCCATCTATTTCCCATGAAGTGATGGGACCAGATGCCATGATCTTAGTTTTCTGAATGTTGAGCTTTAAGCCAACTTTTTCACTCTCCTCTTTCACTTTCATCAAGAGGCTTTTTCGTTTGTCTTCACTTTCTACCATAAGGGTGGTATCATCTGCATATCTGAGGTTATTAATATTTCTCCCGGCAATCTTGATTCCAGCTGTGCTTCTTCCAGCCCAGCGTTTCTCGTGATGTACTCTGCATAGAAGTTAAATAAGCAGGGTGACAATATACAGCCTTGATGTACTCCTTTTCCTATTTGGAACCAGTCTGTTGTTCCATGTCCAGTTTGAACTGTTGCTTCCTGACCTGCATATATGTTTCTCAAGAGACAGGTCAAGTGGTCTTGTATTCCCATCTCTTTCAGAATTTTCCACAGTTTATTGGGATCCACAGTCAAAGGATTTAGTATACTGTATTGGTGTTCTTCTTTCTGGCTTACTTTACTCTATATATTAGGCTCCAGTTTCATCCACCTCATTGGAACTGATTCAAATATATTCTTCTTAATGGCTGAATAATACTCCATTGTGTATATGTACACAGGTTTCTTATCCATTCGTCTGCTGATGGACATCTAGGTTGCTTACATGTCCTGGCTATTATAAACAGACAGCACCTTACTTTCAAAGATTCAAAGAGAGAGAACAAATAGGAGCAGCTGTTAACTTGAAGTGAGAAGAAATGAGACTATGAAGTGAGAAGAAATCTTAAACGAAAGAAAGAAATTCTAACATTGCCAGATATGGCCACCATAAAACAGGAGCAGGATACTAAAAAGAAGGAACCTGTCAACATCTTCCAAGAACTCTTAGGAAGTAAAGCTATGAAATAAAAAAAAACTCTACAGAAAAAATTGGAAGATAACATTGCAGAAATCATCTAGAAAATAGACAAAAAAATAAAGGACTCATCCAGGAAGTCCAGACATGTATCTATAATAGAGGAAGAGAGAAGACATAGATGAGATAATAAATAATTTTCAAGACATTTTCCTAGAGTTCAGAGTTTCTGTATTGAAAGTTCCCTAATCAAAGTGACCAGCATACTGGATAAAAATGGCCAACACGAAGGTGCTCCACTGTGAAATTTGAGAACAATGCGGGCAAAGAGAAGATCACAGAAGTTTTAGAGACAGGAGAGAAAAATAGACCATGCACAAAGAATCAGGAATTAATACTACTTTCAGACTTGTCAACACTTACACGGAAAGCTGAAAGGCAGTGGAGCAGCATGTTCAAAATACTGAAGGAAGGTTATTTCCAAACAAGGATTCTTTGCTCATTCAAGCCATCAATCAATTCCCAAGTGCCAGGGGGAATAAAGACATTTTGGGACAGGCAAGACCTCAATGAATTTACCTGTTGGGAATTTCTCATGAAAAGAGATTTAGCTCTACCAAAACAAGGGAGGAAACCAAAAAGAAGAAAACATTTGATACAGGAAACAGGAAATGCAGTACAGAGGGAAAAGGTGAAAGGGATCCTGAGGGTGACAGTGAAGAAAGAACCCAGCAGGACAGCTGAGAACCAGACATAGGAAGGAAGCAGCCATGCAGATTGGCACAGGTCAGCGGCCCTGAGAGAGACCTCAAGAAGATGACATCTGTAGAACATCTACTGGAGCTGAGTGATTTGGTGGGAACTTAGATGTTTATGAAATAAAGAGTTGATTAGTGAGAAGCACTTAGAAAACTAAAACATAACAATTTAGAAAGCAACCATGCAGAAAGTTTCATCTGTGATTAACATTTATATGATCTTAATAACAAACAGTAAAATTAAATCCAAACAAAATTATAACTGCATGAGAAGAATGGGAGGATTGGAAAGATTATAGGTTTCTGGTAGGAGTTCTTGGTCAAGAAAAAGAAAAAAGAGCAAAATCCTCAGCTTCCATAACTGAAAATCAATCAATAATGCCTAAAACTTGGAAAAATAGAAACAAAGAATAACAATACAGTTTTTAGGATATGGAGGAAAATATGAAAACAGCTGACAATATGAGTAGAAGCAGTTGATTTTTGAACAGGAAGAAATAGAGGGTGAGCAGTAGGGAGCTGACTTTTTCATAACTTTGTTACAACTGTTTGATTCTTATGTGCATGTAAACTTTGGATTTTTTAAAAATTAATATTTCTTTTCTTTTTTTGGCCATATTGCATGGTTTGTGGGATCTCAGTTCCCCGACCAGGGATTGAACCTGGGCCACAGCAACAAAAGCCTGGAATGCTGGCCACTAGAATCCATCTTAGTTCCCATGAGGGTACTCCCCCAAATTAAGATATTTGATTATGATGTTTGTGATTTGTAGCAAAATAAGTTCATATTTTTCAAGTATTCACATTCTTCTCCTTTTCCACTTGTCTGTACTGGATATGTGGAACAAAATAAACTACCTGCTATGATGTGTAGATTTCACAATTGTTCATTCAATGCCTAGACTTAAAAATCTGAGTCAAATATAAGAAGATAATAAAAAGTGGAGATGTGGAGCAAATGAACCCTTTTCTATTGATTATTTTTCTCTTTTAGAATAGGAAAGCCAGTTATTAGAACTGTTCTGGCTACCCCTGATTTCAGAACCACCTATTTAGTATTTAAAATGTAACTTTTTCCAGGCCTAAAAATTTCTGCTTCCCTCTGTTATCTATACCTATTTTTAAACCATCTTTCTACTGTTCCATGAAGTGAAGCAACTACTTGGATAACTGAGGCATACTTACTTTGCCTCCTTGTTCAGTCATTATCCTGTTTTGAGGCCTAAACTGTGAAGATTGTTATATAGATCAAGTAATTTCACCTCTTCATTTTGCACAGGGAGATAATGGGATATTAAGGCATGTCAGTCAGTAGATCTTTAAAGGATCTGCTGAAAAGCCACTTTATAAAGTGTGGCAGAATCCTGCTGTGCAACCCCTCCACTTTGTGAACGTCGTAGTGTGGATTATTTCATTCTGACGTACACTACAGTTAGTGTGTCCTTCACTGGAGGGATGGGAAGTATCTTATTTCACCTCTGTCACCGCCACAGCACGTAGCATGAGTCTTGGTACAAAGAAGCCATTGAATCGAGTCAAACTATGAGGAAGATACTGGTGATGCTGACAATGACTGGAAAGTGGGACACTTAAATTTATTGGGCATCTTTTATATTCAGAGTTAGAGCTTTTGTGTGCGTTCTTTCATTTAAAATTACAACTACATTAAAAAAAAAACTCAAAGCTACAGTGAAGCAATACGACTCTCCTTATATTACTTATATAAGATAGAACATTAATCTCACATTTTTAGAATGTTCAGAAACATTCATTCTTTATAGGACTTTATTAGGACTGTCAGTAGTTAAAGCCCCATCTTCCAAGATACGATTGAAAACAAAAACATACTCTAAGAAGTTTGGAAAGAGAGAAAAAAAGAAAGGTTATTCCTGAAGAATAAGGATGAAGATGAAAGGGATTTTTGATCATTTGAGGAGAATTTAAATTTTGAATCCTTTAAAATGACTTTGATTAAATTTAAACATTGTATGTTTTTGATTTTACCTTTTTTTGGAAACTACTTATAGGCTAAAAAAATTAACGTGATGCATTTATTTGCACAGTTGTGAGTAACTATGTACTTTTTAGCCAGAGACTCACATTTGTTGGAAATATCTTGACAGATGTATTTTGAATTAATTTATTTTTACTGTATTTATCTGCAATCCTGCTGATGTAGATTCAGTCAACTTGTGAAAGGTGCACAGAGCATGAAATGAGCTGTGCTTCTGTTTTTTATTTGTCCTTTGGGTTTTTACTTGGTCAACTGCAATTTCTCCTATATCTCAATTTTCTAAATTTTCCTTGTAATGGAATCCTCTGTAAAAAGTATAGTTTTTTAAGCCCACCCTACAAACACAAAATCAGAATCTCCAGAAGACAGTCCCTGAAATCCATACATAAGAGGTGGTTTTTGCTGTCAAATAAGTTTTGAAACACTATTCTAAGACATTCTTCCCTCATCTCCTTGAACCATTATCTGTACAGGAGTATATAAAGCATCTCCATTGTTTTGGACTACAAGTGTGGCTGCGGGGAAATTTGATAAACTTGATTCTAATTTCAGTCAATTTTTAAGTTGTACCACTACTCTGATTAATGGACAACTCCCATTCTCATTGTAGAGTGAACAAGTGAAGTATATATGTATGAGATTTTCCTTTGCCCTCCTCCTCCCCATGCTCATTGAGACAGGTAAACATCCTAAGGCTGGAGTCTCATTTTTTAATTTTACCTCTACATCTCACAGACCTAAGCAGAATGGTTTGGAGGACATTCTGCTAATCTTCTGCTGACCAGGCCCCAACTGCTATCAACCTAGATCTCCTACTTGGCAATGATGAGTGGAAGATATTTTTTTAAAAAGCTCCTTCCACTCATCCTCTCTCCCACGTACTCACTTTCCTTCTTTCCCTGCTCCCTCTGTTTGGTCTGTTTTGTCCTTCCATACTCAAGTAATGGCTTTATATCTGTATTTACAAATATAACATAAGGGACTTCCCGTGGTCCCTCAGTGGTGAAGACTCTGAGCTTCCAATGAAGAGGGCACAGGGTTTGATCCCTGATTGGGGAACGAAGATCCTATGTACTATGCAGCATAGCCAAAAGAAAACAAAAAATTTGACATAAATATAACACAGAACATAAATTTCAATAAGACAGGGTATCTCTCAACAGAACTTTCTGGCCTTGGTCAATATATTAATAAGCAGCAGTTCCCGGACTATAAACCAAACCATTTCAGTGATGAAAGTGAGGCCTTTCTTTAGCGGGAAAGCAACTTGCAGCAGATACTTGATATCACTGCACTAAGGGAACTCTCAGCTATCAAGAAAAAGATCTGGGCCTGAAAATCTGGCTCATCTGGCTTTTTCAGCAGCAACTGGGTACAGCTGCAAGAAAAAGCATGACAACAGCTGTGGTAAATTTTATCTTCCCAAAATTGTCCTTGTCAGAAGGAGGACAGGAGGAAAAGGGGACAACAGAGGATGAGATGGTTGGATGGCATCACTGACTCGATGGACATGAGTTTGAGCAAGCTCCGGGAGCTGATGATGGACAGAGGAGCGTGGTGGGCTGCAGTCCATGGGGTCGTGAACGTAGGACACGACTGAGCGATTGAACTGAACTGAACTGAAAATTGTCACATAAACTTGTCTAGTTCCCCATGTTTTTCTGGAACCTCCATTAAGAGGCAGAGACTCTCTTTCCTCCCCTTGAAACTAGAGGAGGAGGTGGGCTTTGTGACTGCCTGGACCGATACACTGTGGTGAAAGTGAGGCTGTGTGATTCTTAAGGTTGTGTCATCGAGGATCTGAAAGAAGACACAGGGAATTCCCTGGTGGTCCAGTTTTGAGATTCCGTGCTCCCTATGTGGGAGGCCTGGGTTTGATCCCCAGTCAAGGAACTAGATCCTACATGCCACAGTTAGTACCTCTTGCAAATAAATATATAAGGAGCTATGGATTCTGCCTAGTTCTCTTATTCGGAAACACCCTCAGAAAATGACTTCCTATTATAAGGAAGCCCAGGAGACACAGAGAGGTCACATGGAGATGTTCTGGCCGATAGCCTCAGCTATCAGAATGTTGACATTCCAGTCAGCATCCCCTGCCAGATATCTGAGTGAAGGAGCCTTTGGATAATTCCAGACTTCAGCTGTTGTCACCCCAAACCTTTGATCTTCCAGCAGAGGGCCCAGGCATCATGGTGCAAACATGAATCCTCCCTGCATACACTTATGTCCGACTCATGGAACTCATGAGCNCCTATTATAAGGAAGCCCAGGAGACACAGAGAGGTCACATGGAGATGTTCTGGCCGATAGCCTCAGCTATCGGAATGTTGACATTCCAGTCAGCATCCCCTGCCAGATATCTGAGTGAAGGAGCCTTGGGATAATTCCAGACTTCAGCTGTCACCCCAAACCTTTGATCTTCCAGCAGAGGGCCCAGACATCATGGTGCAAACATGAATTCTCCCTGCATACACTTATGTCCGACTCATGGAACCCATGAGCACAATAAAGCCCTGTGTACTCCTCTCTAGGTATGGAGATGATTTTATTGCTCAGAAGATAACTGTAACAATGGCTAATAAGCTGAAAGGAAGAGAACACAAAAGCTACCTAACATATCAAACAAAACATTAATCATGGAAATCCCCACACACACATATTTCTGTGAGAAAAATAATTGAGTGGCCTATTGTACACACGAGCTAAGAGAGATAATCCTGTATTATCACTAGAAGATTTGTGATCAAAAAGTCGACAAAGGTTGATGCATGATTTTCCAATGCTTCATCACATTTTTTTAGGTTCATGATAGTTAATTTGGAAAATACAGATACTACCAAGAAAACAACTGTTCTACTGCTCAAAGTCAACCAGCTAGTATTTTTTCTGCATTCCTTGTCCTTCCTTTTTTCTAAGCATCTGTTTTTAAAATCTCATTGAGACCATATTATTGATACAACATTTTAATCCCACATACAGTCTTTTAATCCACTACTTAGTTTAGTTCCCACCATCAAAATGGTCCTGCGCTTTTCTTTTCTGCCCAGGTAAAACTTTTCTTTGTCTAGGAAGCCTGCTGGGACCACCTAACCCACAAAGATGTCTACCTCAAAATCATAGCACTAATTCCCCATGCCACTTATTTGTTACATAATCATATATTACTTCATGACACTTTATGTATTAATTTTTTAATATCTGTATCATATAATCTTTTCCATCATTCCTTATCTTCCTAACAAGACTGAAAGTAACTTTAGGACAGAGATGAGTATTTTAATCTTTCTATTCCCTATGGTACTGAATATATATATAGCAGGGTCTTACCTGAAAATACCACACACAGAGGAGCCTGGTGGGCTACAGTCCAAAGGGAAGCAAGAGTCAAACACAACTGAGCGACTGACACTGAGCATAAGCATTCCCTGTAGCAGCAAATACATGTATGCATGTACTGCTGTGCTCAGTCTTGTCCGATTCTGCAGCCCCATGGACTGTAGCCCGCCAGACTTCTCTGTCCTTGGGTTTTCCAGGCAAGAATACTGGAGTGCATTGCCATTTCCTTCTCCAGGGGATCTTCCTGATCCAGGGATCCAACCCACGTGTCTTGCATCTCCTGCATTGGCAGGTAGATTCTTTACCACAGTACTACCTGGAAAGCTTAGATATTATACACAGTAGGTATTAAATATGTGTTGAAAGAAAGGAAAAGTGGGAAGGAAGGAAGGAAAGATTTATTCCTAATATTTTACATGTTTGTTTCCTTGTTCTTTCATCTCAAAACTACATAAATAACAAACGTTTGGACTTAGTGGGAGAAGGCAAAGGCGGGATGATTTTAGAGAATAGCATTGAAACATATATGTTACCATATGTAAAACAGATAACCAGTGGAAGTTTGATGCATGACACAGGGTACTCAAACTGGTGCTCTGGGAAAACCTGGAGGGATAGGGTGGGGAGGCAGGTGGGAGGGCAGTTTAGGATGGAGGGGACACATGTATACCTACGAAATATGTTAGTCACTCAGTCATGTCTGGTTCTTTGTGACCCCTTGGTCTGTCCATGGAATTCTCCAGGCAAAAATACTGGAGTGGGTTGCCATTCCCTTCTCCAGAGGATCTTCCAAACTCAGGGATCAAATCCAAGTTCCCTGCACTGCAGGCAGATTTGTAACCATCTGAGCTACTGGAGAAGCCCATATTGATGTATAGAAAAATCATGATGATATTATAAAGTAATTATCCTCCTATTAAAATAAATAAATAAACCACATGAGTTAACAATTATCAGGTTTGACATGTGTATGGTTATGAATACATGTATATATATATATAAATGCTTCTTAGGATTTTATCTGAAGGTCTACAAGGTTTCCATTATCTTTCACAAATAGGTCTTTACTCTAGAAGCAAAATAGGGTATTGAAAAATGCTTTTTAACAATTTATTTTTCACAACTTATTGAGAGTATGGGAGAAGGCAATGGCATCCCACTTCAGTACTCTTGCCTGGAAACTCCCATGGAAGGAGGAGCCTGGTAGGCTGCAGTCCATGGGGTTGCTAAGAGTCGGACACGACTGAGCGACTTCACTTTCACTTTTCACTCTTATGCATGGGAGAAGGAAATGGCAACCCACTCCAGTGTTCTTGCCTGGAGAATCCCAGGGATGATGGAGCCCAATGGGCTGCTGTCTGTGGGGTCGCACAGAGTCGGACACGACTGACGCGACTTAGCAGCAGCAGCAGCATTGAGAATATGTGATCCCAAATTGTAAGGATATGGGTACACACACACACTAGAGAACAAAAGTGCCAGGTGGTTTTCTCTGATGTGTCAAAGCCATCAGCGTATGCGCAGATTAGACTGCAGGACAAGATGGAGACTTCCTGAAGCTGTTCTGACACCAAGTTAGAACTTTCAGGAAAAGGCTAGAGAAGGGAAAGGAGAAGAACATAAACTATTCAGGTTTTAGTTTTGGCCAAGAGGATGCAAAAGGAGCCAAAAGCAACATCAGCAGCAGCATTTAGGAAGTTAAGCACAATTTAGTGGACATTTGGCCAACTGGGATAGAGAGAGAGAGAGAGAGTGTGTGTGTGTGTGTGTATGGTATGTATAGTGGTATCTCCAAATGGAAAAGATGTTTCTAAAATGTTGAACTGGAGTTTGAGAAGCCTTGTTGAGTTTCTACTATCAGTATGACTGACAGTTGCAGGATGAAGGCCAAAGTGAAGAAAGAGAGAGAGGAATTAGCACAGCTATACGAGAGGACTAGTGAAAAAGGGTTCTGTAAGGTACACAACCAGGGCCAGAAGGTGATATTTTACTTTCATCACTTCTCTCTAGTTAGTCTCTCTGTTTTCACCATCTACTTTCCTCACCCTCTCTTCACTAAGACACACACATGCCGCTTTTTTAAAGCATGCTAAATTTCATCAAGAGCATCATCTTCAGGTTTACCGTCAGTATGTTTTCATCATGGAGATGAGATTTTGCCTGACACAAGTAAGTGCCACAGGTGTTCAGAGAAGAAAAGAAGAGCAAGATGAGATACTCAAGGAAGGCAGAGGAAGAGATGGACCTAGGATGGGGCCTTCACGGAGAGATGCACTTTCCCCAGCAGAAGGAGCACGTGAGGTCCCATGTGTGTGCCTGTCATGTTTGAGGAATGGGATGGTGTTTTCCAGGCAGTGGGAAGAGCATATAAGCTAAGGTCTGGGGCCTGCCTCATAGACTAAGGGAAAAGAAAGAAGTTCAGTGTACCTTGAGAGAAGGCTACAGGCGTGTCAGGGGACTACAGGAGATAAGGCTGTAAAGGTAGTTTGGGGCATATTATAGAAGGCCTTGAATGCCTCTTCAATCTTCCAATGGTCCTGTTCTTTTTTCCCATTGGACAGCAGCCCTGGATGGAACTGTTTCCATTTCCTTCCAATGAGGAGCCAATACAGATCCTTGGCCTTAATCTTAAAAAAAAAAAAAAAAAATCACCTAATGAATCTCTTACTTCTCAAAGAACAGCAGATGGTTATCTGGCTGAAGAAGAGCTAATATTCTTGATGGATGAACAGTTCATTCCCAGAGAAGACATTAGTTATGAGAGAACAAGGAAATCCAAAGAACCTTCCTCTGAGAGCAACAGAACACTCAAATATTATTTCATTAATCTTAATATTCTTACAGTATTAAAAACCTGTTCAGATAGAAACATACAAGGGAAAGAGGGGAGAAGGGAGAATACAGTGAAGGACAGGGAGAAAGAAAAACAAAAGAAGAGGCAGGAAGCTGGGAGAGAGGAGAAAGGAGTGCTTAAGAAAAGGGCAAGAGACTTCCCTGGTGATGCAGTGATTAAGACTCTGTATTCCCAATGCGGGGGGGCTCAGGTTTGATTCCTGGTCGGGGAACTAGATCCCTCATGCTGCAACTAGAGATCTTGCATTCTACAATGAAGATCAAAGATCTGCATACTGCCCCTAAGACCTGGTACAGCCAAATGAATAAATAAATATTAAAAAAATATAAAGGGGTGAGTACTGCAACTTTGTGTGCATTAAGATCCTCTTTGTGAAACTATTCCTCTCTCCTCCTGTGTATTTCCAGAAAAACAAGCTTGGAAGTGTTGACCTACTGTTGAAGGACGCTCCTATACCTTTGTCCTCTTTCATTGCTTTTACTGGCAGCAATGAGTGTGCAGTTTAGAGTATGATTTTTTTATTTTAAGAAAAAATAAGGGATTTATTTAAAAATGTAAAAATTAAGAGCTGAATACTGATAGGAGCAATGGACTGACAAAAATAATGCCTCTTAGGAAATAAGGCCTTGTCTCACACCTTCCTGTTGCAGTTGCTTAAGAAACTAAAAATGCTTGATCAGGAAGCAGTTCTAGGGGATCTGCCTTTTGTACCAGAAATAACTGGGCAGAGCTGGGCTACAGAGAAATGGTTGTTACTTAACACACTCACTTTGTTCTTAGGATGTGGATTTGAACATCTAGATACCACCAGGGAATTAAAAAAAAAAAAAATACACCATGCAATCACGCTGCTGAAGGCCACAGGCTTGCAAAATAAACCACAAGGTCAAGCATTCCATCTCTTGCAAACTGTCATTTATCAAAAGAGATCATGGGAGCCAAAGTGATGCATCTTAAAGACAGTGATGTCCCTAGGAAGGGAATATACAAAAGTGAAATTAGCTATAGTATTAGGGTGATGTGTTTAGGAATAACTGACCTTTGTTCCTTAATAGTCTACTTGATAACTTTATTTTAATTGGAGGTAAAACCCAGCCTGTATCCATCCTGTATTTCTCTAAGAGAACCTTTTTATTTGCCAAAGGACATTTCATGTGAAGTTGGCACATTGTGTATTGATTGGGACAGGCTGTGCAGGAGTGTTTTTATCTTAAGGTCCCACATGGCTCCGTGACCCTCTGATATCACCAGTGTGATATCGCTTCGTTCAAGACCCAGCTGTCTTTGAACACATGTTGCACAAGGCTTTCAATGAGTAAATAAAATTCCCTGAGTGGGGGGACAGGCCAGACTCTTACAACTCTGTAATTCAAACCTGCTGTTTCATCTTTTGTGCCTTTCTGCCACACACAGAACTTGTTGACACTACAAAAAGCAAACACACACACACAAAGACATGGGAAAGAACAGATGGTTTCAGATCATGCCTCATGGCTGCTCAAATTATGCTTGCTCTATTCTTTGCTCTTTCTGTGCAAAGGACTAAATTTTTGTTCATAAAATTAAGATTAGCAAAGAAAGAATACTTTTCTGCTCACTCCTACTCCTATTCCTCTTTGATGTCTACATGTCGATACACCTCACAGACTCTGATAAAATGGAGACAAGGGTCAGGTTTGTAGTATCAGGAAACACCAGATTCTGACGCCAGAACCCCAACTCCTCACTCCACACTGAGGAGGCCTTACTTAGGCTCTGAATTTCCCTTGGTCTCTGTACAATGAGAATGCTGAGACTCCTCTGAAGTTGAAGCAGGAATCAAATGAGGTAACACAGGCAAACAGCAAAGTGCCAGAACAGAGCAGTCCGTCACAAACATCAGCTGAGTCTGAATCAGTGGTGGCAGAGAATACCAAATACTTGAAAAATACCATTGGGACTATTTTTAGTCTTAAAAGCCATTCTGCTAATCAAGGACCATGTTTTCTGTGTTGTATTTACTAATTGCTCAGTAGTGTCCCTATGAACCATAGCCTGCCAGGCTCCTCTGTCCATGGAATTCTCCAGGCAAAAATACTGGAATGGGTTGCCCTTTCCTCCTCCTCCAGGGGATCTTCCCAACCCATGGATCGAACCCAGGTCTGTTGCATCTCCTGCATTGGCAGATAGATTCTTACCACTGTGCCACCCGGGAAGCCTATACTTATTAATCTGGAGGTTAATAGAAAAGTTCCTTTTATTTTCTCAACAATGAAGCAATGAATTGGGTTTTTCTCAATGAATCTTTTCAGCATTCCAGTCTAAGATCTGCACACTATTAAGGAGACATAAGCATTATTCAATTCCACATTGCCTTCTTTTCATGTATGTATATTTCCAAGAGCCCTGCCTACAATGATAATCCTTGTGTTCTGCTTTACTTCTGAGTATCCAATCATTGCTTCTGCAAATTCCTTTCATTAATGTGGAGAAAAAATATTCTTTAGCTTTGCAAAATATGCCAATTCCTTAAGAATATTTAAAGTTAAAAGACACAAATTGGACATAAGATGACCATGCTCTAGAGGGCCTAAATGTCTATATTCTCAGGATTGGGAAGGGAACATCCTCACTCTAAAAGAACTGTGAAAGATGAAATGGGAGCTCAAAGGCTTGTGTAAGCAGACGGGGTGGAGCTGAAGTTGCCTATTTCTTAGCTCACTCATTATGACTCTGCAGGTGGGGCTCTCTCTGAGATCACTCTGAATAAGCCAGGTGAAGACAGGCCTGAAGCAAGCAGAGTCTTGCTGACCCAGGAGAAATTTGTTATGAATCGTTTCCTACTATTTTCTTTGGAGAAGAGGGAAGCTGACTCTTGAGGATATATCCAGAAATGTGTACTTCTAGCCACATGTTTCTATTTGCTCACAAAGAATACAACTGGAGGACAAAATAATTATGACCAAAACCAAACCCAACTTTTAGCACAATAGCCAGGAGGAAGATGAGGAAGATGAGTAGATCAACCTAGAGGGGTGGGACTGGGGAGGGAGAAGGGAGGAAGGTTCAAAAAGGAGGGGATGTATGTTTACCTATGGCTGATTCATGTTGAGATTTGACAGAAAACAACAAAATTCTGTAAAGCAATTATCCTTCAATAAAAAAATTAAAAAGAAAAAGAACCACATCTATTGTCAGCTCTGACTTGAGGACTCTTGAGTTGATTTGCTAATGCCTCTGTGCTTCCCTTTCCCCATCAGTAAAAGAGCTGACCACATTCGGGCAGTGGATTTGTTTTATTTGTTTCTGACTGTCACCCTTTCTTTCTTCTGGGAACAGCATCTCCCTATTTTAGAAGAACTGAACTTCCTCACCTTGCACCTGGCCCCACGTGGTTTGGATGGGAGCTGACCTCACTCCCCTGGTCGGTCATTAGCCGCATCACTGGGCATGTGACATGGGTTAGAGTGCACTCTGAGGCTTTCCATGCTGGAGTTTGGGAGAAATGCCTCTCTTTCTAGTAGGGAAGGAATGGAGACTGTAGCCCGGAGTAGGAGCACATGAAGTCAGCAGCACAGAGAAACAGAGAGAAGAGAGAACCCTGCTGATACCCAAGTCCCAGCTCCAGTTCCCCCAGGGCTGGCTACAACCCTGGCCTTCCTGGGTCTGGTTGTGTGAGATTTGGCAATCCTCTTACCTAAGCTAGTTCCAGTTGTGTTCCTGATCCTTACAATCAGAAGAATTCTAATTGACATGCCCTATCTATCCAGAGATTACCTGAAGAATACAGTTTCTCAGATGAATGGAGCAACACAAATATTTTACGTGGCAGAGTAATGATAAACTGTTTTTCATCATTATAATCAGTGTCTAGAAAATAATTCGAAATGACAAGCAGTGCTGTTGTTGACTCTGCTTGACAGGGTGCAGAACTCATCTGAGAATAACTGAATATTTCTTAACAACTGACTTCCTCTGTGAAATCTGAGTGTTAAAGCTATTTCAAACAAAATTATTTCCTAATCATCAAACCCAGCAAGACTTTTCTTATGTCTTAATTCATCTAGCTATGTTTGTAATCAATCCTTTCTATCCTTGGGTAACTTTATCCCATCAATTGCAAGTTTTCATCTAGGAGACTCAGCTCTTTGTATCTTCGACCTGCATCTCCACTGCTCCTTTGCCATCTGCTCACATAGATCCTTGTATCCTCCTTATCTTGACGAAAAGTTTCCACAAACCACATTCTCCTCATGAGATACAGATAAAATTATTTTTTTCCTCTGAATCAAGCAAACCTAGAGTGAGAGGCACAATAGCCTGGCAGTCAAGAGTTGAACAGTTCCGAGTCTGAATCTGAGCTTCATCAGCTCCAGATTACCAGTAACACAATGTAGTAAATTCATGTGTGCTAAGTCACTCAGTTATGTCTGACTCTGGACTGTAGCCCACCAGACTCCTCTATCTATGGGATTTTTCAGGCAAGAATACTGGAATGGGTTGCCATTTCCTTCTCCAGAGCTTTTTCCCAACACAGGGATTGAACCTGCGTCTCCTATGTCTCCTGCACTGCAGGCAGATATTCTACCCACTGAGTCATCAAGGAAACCCACTTACATAAATTACTGTTTACTCTGTATTTCAATATTCATCTAAAATGAGGATAATGATAGTACCTACTTAATAGGGTCTCTGTAAGGAGATAATATGTGCCACATGTTTAGTGGAATACTAGACACACAGCTAAGCTCCCAAATAAACACTGGTTATCATCATTATTATAACCTTGTCTCCACTTCTTCATGGGATGATTTCTTTCCTTAACATGTTGCATTCTCTCTTTTCTCCTCTCATTTTACTCAGTTCAGTAATTCTAATCATTAAATCATTAAATACAATCCTTCTCAGTTGTCCAAGACCGCTCTTCACCATCTTTTTTAACCTCATTTCTCCTTTGGCTTCTCTGCTTCTCTTCCTAGCTCCCTAAATCATCTCTCTTAAGCAGTTCTATTTTCTCCTTTAATGGAGGTTCTACTGCTGTTGATTAACTGGTTCTGTTCTCAGTGGAGAGCAGGGACATGTTGAAATTAGATTCAGAACCCAAAGGCTGATGGAGTATACAGGTCAGGGAGAGGTCTGGACCACAGGGTTCTCATCAACGTAGGCAGGTTTTGTTTGGTGCCCAAAGTAAAGAATTAGAAGAAGAAGAAGATGAAGGACAAATCTTCATCCATTCAATATTCAGTGCTACCAGATTCAAGTCTTGGCCCACGTTTCAATCAGACACTATAAAAGAAGATTTAAGTAAACTAAATAGCACATTAATAAAAAACTTGAATCTAGACGTCAACTTTTTAAAATCTTTCATTTAGATTACCTTCACACTAATTAGTAAGGTAACTGATGCCAAGTAAATACATAGTTTATTCGCTGACTTAATGCCCTGATCTGCCATCCCTCTTCCATTACAATTCCCCTGAAGTCGCCTACCCATGTCTGGTATTTTCCAGTTCTATCATTTTGTTGCTTTTCTCTGTCTTAGTGGGGCTTCCCACATGACGCCGTGTTAAAGAATCTGCCTGCCAGTGAAGGAGACGTAGGAGACTTGGTTTTGATCCCTGGGTTGGGAGGGTCCCAGTATTCTTGCCTAGAAAATTCCACGGACAGAGGAACCTGGGGAGCTACAGTCCATGGGGTCACAAAGAGTTAGACACAAGTGAGCGACTGAGCATGAACACTGTGTCTTACTGAACCTTTATTATTGAAACCTCACATTCGAGAAAACTTGGGAATGAAATCCAAGTTATCTCCAAAGCAAGCAAGACGCTCCATCATTCTGGGGGATCTGTTGTTTTATTTCATAAAAAATGAGATCTCATGCATCTTATCCAGTGATGAGAACAATCATTCAACCTTAGTTTAAACATATCTTCTAAAGTTTCAGCAACTGAACCGAACTGAACTCAGCTGAAAATTTCTGAATTAATCTTGACCCTGATACAATTAGCTTGGAAAGATCTTCCTTTCCATTGCCTGTCTTGTGAACTACTCTTGTCTGAAACTTCTAGGGGTCACTTCCCAGTGCAATTTTACTCCTGAGCAGGAACTGTGATTTTTTACCTTTAAAGCTCATTGTCTTTCATGAGGTAGATACAATAAATGTTTGATGTTCTAGGCAGAATGGAGAAGGAAATGGCAACCCACTCGAGTATTCTTGCCTGGAAAATCCTGTGGACAGAGGAGCCTTGTGGGCTCGCACAGAGTCAGACAGAACTGAAGCGACTTAGCATGCATGCACGCATTGGAGAAGGAAATGGCAACCCACTCCAGTATTCTTGCCTGGGGAATCCCAGGGGCAGAGGAGCCTGGTGTGGGCTGCCATCTATGGGGTTGCACAGAGTCAGACACAACTGAAGCGACTTAGCAGTGGCAGGCAGAAGCAGGGAAATATGCTACAAAGTTTCTGAAAAACCTGTTTCTATTGTATCAAAGGCTAATGATTCACTGAGACTCATTCTGGGGGCAGGGAGGATGGTGAGCCAAGACACCACATTGTCTACTTCTCTCTCTTCAAAGGGATTCACAGGAAGATTAGCAGTACCCTTTACTTGACTTTCCTCCCTTGGAAGTAGACTTGAGATGTTGATTGTTGGTTAAGGGAGAAAGACGGTGTCTACATTTTCAATCCTCATTATCTCATTTGATCATACATCCCACCCAGTGAGGTAGGTAGATTAGACATAATCATATTTCATAAGCAAAGAAGTCTAAAGCTTAAAAAGATGTTTAAAAAAAAAAAATCCTATGATACTATTCTTAGTGGCTGATTGGTCAGGTTTCTAGACTCACATCCAATCACATGAAATTCCATTGTCATGGATTTTTAGAGTACTGTGTAACTACAACAGTTATGTTTTCCCTTTACAAATGTAAAAGTGCTTTCATATATATTATCAACTGTCAAAACTGGAGTAAATTATCATGATTCCTTGCCATCAGCTCTATCGCTCAGGAATTGATTTTCCTAAGGCAATGGCACCCCACTCCAGTACTCTTGCCTGGAAAATCCCATGGATGGAGGAGCCTGGTAGGCTGCAGTCCATGGGGTCGCAAAGAGTTGGACAGGACTGAGCGACCTCACTTTCACTTTTCACTTTCATGCATTGGAGAAGGAAATGGCAACCCACTCCAGTGTTCTTGCCTGGAGAATCCCAGGGACGGCAGAGCCTGGTGGGCTGCCGTTTATGGGGTCGCACAGAGTCGGACATGACTGAAGTGACTTAGCAGCAGCAGCAGTAGACATGCTTACCTGATGTATTCATTCTGCATCTCAGTAACTGTTTTATAAATTCCTAAAGTTTTAGGAGATTTTAAAAATTAGAATAAATATACTCAAATCTAAACTCCATAGCAGCAATTTGATCCTCTAAGTAGGCAACCTCAGTGGTGGAATGTATTCTACTTTGAAATGAAACCAAAGGGCTTTTTAAAAAGTTGAAATATGATTGACATATAACATTGTAAGAATTTAAAGTGTGCAATGTGTTGACTTGATACAGATATATATTACACTGTGATCACCACCTTAGCAGCAGTTATCATCTCTATTGTATCACATAATTATCACTTCTTTTGAGGTGGGAACAAGTGGAATCTAGCCTTTTAGCAACTTTGAAGTTTAAAATACAGTATTGTCTATAATGACTGTGCATTAGATCTCCAGGAATTACCTACTGGTTACAAGCCTGGGAGAACTTGTTTAAGGACAAAGCCTTTCTAAGCCTCTTCTCTTCAGGTTTATTATTTCCATCAAAAATGATCTGTTCTTTCATTCTCCTACAACAGAGAAAACTGCTTCAGACTTGTTCTAAGCCCAGATCTGCTTTTCAAGCAGCCTTCCTCAGAAATCTAGCTCATACTGGGGACCATTTGTTTATTGTGCAAATAAAGCCTAGCTATTTGCCCAAGGCCCTGCCTCAGCAGAATGTTAGACTCTGTTAAACCCTTCGTAGTAGTTCCTGGGAGTAAATACAATTTATCTATATCTATTTCCTCATTGGATACTCAACCTTTTTATTTACTTATTTTTAGTTCACTGGCTCTTCTTTGCTTTCTCTAGTTGCAGTGAATGGGGGCTACTCTCGGTTGCGGAGCAGACTCTAGGCATGTGCGCTTCAGTAGCTGCAGCATGCATGCTCAGTAGTTGCAGATCCTGGCCTCCAGAGCACTGGTTCAGTAGCTGTGGTACACAGGTTTAGTTGCTCCTAGGCATGTGGAAGCTTCCAGGACCAGGGATCAAACATGTGTCCCCTCCTTCGGCAGGTGGATTCCTATTCACTGGGCCACGAGAGAAGTCCCTTGACCTGTTTTGTATAGCAGTCTATTCCAGTTAACTCAGTCCAGTTCAGTCATGTCTAATGTACTCAAAGTCAAGTTACAAAATACTCTCTTGCTGCTGTCCTTGAAGTATCTTTTTACTTTAGACTTAACTCTTCCCCTAAAATGGTTATCCAGGACCAGGAAATATATATTGAGATTATCACGGCTGACTGTGACAGCAATTCATCACCATTTATTTACTGATTTATCAGACACATTATTGAGCAACACACCTGCTCTTCATTCCAGGCACTGTGCTAGACACTGAGGCTATAGACATGAAAGATGTGGCTCTGCCTTGAGGTTGTGCACAGCCCAATGGGTGAAAACTAGACCTCTGTTCTCATCCTGACCCTGCTTCTTATTAACTGTGTAAGTGCAGATAAAGCCTTTTTAAGCTTCATTTTCCCCATCTCTAATGTGGAAATAGGGCTCCCCTGGTGGCTTGGCTGTAAAGAATCCCCCTGCTAATACAGGAGACTAGGATTGGATCCCTGGATTGGGAAGATGCCCTGGAGAAGGAAATGGCAACCCACTCTGGTATTCTTGCCTGGAAAATCCCATGGACAGAGGAATCTGATAGGTTACAGTCCATAGCATCACAAAAGAGTTGGACTCGACTTAGCAACTAAATAATAACAACAACAAAGTGGAAATAACAGTCCTACACACGACGTTGACGTGAGAATTAATGGCATAAAATATAGTACTCGGAACATAGGCAGTGCTCTACACACAGCATCTGCGATTTCATTGCTGTCATCATTCTGGAAATGGTGAATGGTGATTATAAATCAACAATTACAATATCACTTGTGATGTATGGAGACAGGAAGAAAATCTTGTAAGTGCATAGTCTGGGATGGTGATGAGGCAGAAGGTGAACAAGAGGAGGGAAACTGATACCTAGTCACACCCAGAAGGATAAGTAGGAGGAAGCCTACCTATGGGAAGGACTGGGAAGAGCACCTAGGAAGACAGAATAATAACATAAAGAAAAGCCTATAGGCCAAAAAAAAAAAAAGGCAGGCAATTTCAGGAAGTTACATGTAGTCCAGTATGTCTGGATCTTGGCACATATGTGGGGGAGCTGTGGGAGAGTTAGTGAGGTTGGAGGGTGGGGTGGGGCATGTCATCACCCTTACAGCATTCTTGCTGCTCTTGCATCGTTGCTCCCATATAAGTACCTGATGGTACCATGTCCCTTAGGGGCATTCTCACTTGGCCTTAGCTGTAGAGATAATAGTGCTTCTTTCAATTTTCCATTTCTTCCTACTCTATTTGCTGTTGACGTCATAGAAAGGAGTCAGCCTCTGGTATAAACTGCAGGAGTTTCCTTGAGAGTGTGACCCACCCTCCAATACCAGAGCAGAGAGGGCTCCAACAGGTAGGAAAAAGTCCTGAGAGAAAGAAGAGGAAAGAAAGCATCAAGTAGTGTTCAGCTGCTGCAGAAACCATTCCAATGGCCAGTGTCTCTTTAGCTCTTTGATGACCTTGACTGAGCTACAGCTTGGGAGAAGGAGAAGCTTTAAGCTTGCTATAATGTTATAGGCAGGTCAGTTACATCAAATGGACCAGAACTCACCTGGATGTACTTTGAGTCTAGGTCTCTGCTAGGCACTGAAGGGAAAGACTAAAGCAGTGTACTGAGGTTCAAAGAGGGTCTTCTAAAGGCCACGTCCATGGTGAGAAGCCAGTAGATGCCGCAAAACTGGAAACCCAGCAGGACTCCAGAGTTCACATTCTTCCTGATACATTGTGCTGCTCTTTTGGCATTTCAGTTCAGTGCAGTTCAGTTGCTCAGTCATGTCCGACTCTTTGCAACCCCATGAATCGCAGCACGCCAGGCCTCCCTGTTCATCACTAACTCCCNTTTTTGGTTACACTGTGTCTTCATTTCTGCTGGAGAGCTTTCTCTAGTTGTGATGAGAGAGAATTATTCTCTTAGTTGTGTGCATAGTCTCCCCATTGCAGTGGCCTCTTTTGTGAAGCACAAGCTCTAGGGCATGGGCTCAGTAGTTGTGATGCATGGGCTTAGTTGCTTTGTGGCATGTGGATCCTTTTAGACCAGCATCAAATAGGTGTTCTCTACACTGGCAGTTGGATTGTTAACCACTGGACCACCAGAGAAGCCCAAGGTTTACTCTTTGGAATGTAATTTTCTATGAATTTTGACAAATGCATAGGACCACAAATTCATCATTACAATATTAAACAAAATAGTTTCTTTGCCTTTAAGTCTCCATTCATGTCACCTATGTAATCCTCTATTTCTCAACAATCCCTGACAGCCATTGATCTTTTTACATCATGTATTGTTTTGGTTTTTTTAGAATATCATATACCTGAAATCATACAGTATGTTCCCTTTTCAAACTGGTTTCATTCAGTTAGAAATGTTGATTTATGGTTCATCCATGTCTTTTCACAGTTTGATAGCCATTACTTTCTTTCTTTGAATATATAGATGAACAACTTTTTTTTTCATCAATTTACCTATGTAGGAGCATCTTGAATACTTCTAGGTTTTGGTGATTATAAATAAAGCTTCTAGGAACTCTTTGAATTCAGTTTTTGTGTAAACTTGAGTTTTTAAATCAATTGGGTAAGTATCTGGAACTGCAATTGTAGGATTATGTGGAAGATCATACTTAGGTTCTTTTATTCTTTTTGACACTTGGCTTTTGGGATGCCAGTTCTTCCCTGGGGACTGAACCTGGGCCATGGCAGTGAAAGCTCAGAATCTTAACCACTTGGCTGCCAGGTAACTTATAAACTCCCCATATCTTAAATTTTTTATTTTTATCTTTTTCTTTATTTTTTAAAAAACATAAATTTATTTATTTTAATTGGAAGTTAATTACTTTACAATATTGTATTGGTTGTAAGCCAAAAAGGAAAATACCAATACAGTATACTAATGCATATATATGGAATTTAGAAAGATGGTAATGATAACCCTGTATGAGAAACAGCAAAAGAGAAACAGATGTATAGAACAGTCTTTTGGACTCTGGGAGAGGGAGAGGATGGGATTATTTGTGAGAATGGCATTGAAACATGTGTAATATCATATATGAAATGAATCACCAGTCCAGGTTCAATGCATGATAAAAATTTTTTTCAGTTTTAATTGGAAAGAATTGCATTAAAATATTGTGTTGGTTTCTACCATACGTGAGTCAGGCATAGGTATAGTTTTTTAAGAAAATGAGAAATGTCTTCTAAAGTGACTATATCATTTTGTGTCACCATTTGCAGTGAATGAAAATATCAGACTTCCTGTTACCTGCATTATTTCTAGCAATTGATGGTGTTAATATTTACAGTTGAGTCATAATATGTGCATAAAGATAGCTCATTATTGACATAATTTGCAATTATCTAAGGACAGTGATGCCTAAAATCTTTTCATTCTAATCCCTTAGATTCAAGGAATTAGATCTGATAGACTGAGTGCCTGAAGAACTTGGACAGAGGTTCCGAACATAGTATAGAAGTCAGTGACCAAAAGCATCTCAAAGGAAAAAAAATGCAGAAGGAAAGCGGTTGTATGAGGAGGCTTTACAAGTAGCTGAGAAAAGAAGAAAAACAAAAAGCAAGGGAGAAAAGAAAAGATATACCCAACTGAATGCAGAGTTCCAGAGAAAAGCAAAGAAAGAAAAGAAGACCTTCTTAAATGAACAATGCAGAGAAGTAGAGGGAAACAAAAGAATGGAGATGACTAGAGATCTCTTCCAGAAAATTGGAGAGATCACGAGAATATTTCAAGCAAAGATGGGCATGATAAAGGACAGAAATGGTAAGGACCTAACCAAAGCAGGAGAGATTAAGAAGAGGTGGCAGGAATACACAGAAGAAATATACAAAAAATGCCTTAACGATGTCTTAAAATAACCATGAAGGTGGGGACACTCACCTAAAGCCAGACTTCCTGGAGTGTGAAGTCAAGTGGGCCTTAGGAATTATTACTATGAAGTAAACTAGTGGAAGTGATGGAATTCCAGTTGAGCTATTAAAAAACTTAAATGATGGTGCTGTTAAAGGGCTACACTCAATATGTCAGAAAATTTGGAAAACTCAGTATTGGCCATAGGTCTGGAAAAGGTCAGTTTCATTCCAGTTCCAGGGAAGAACAATGCCAAAGAATGTCAAGTTGCTATATAATTCCACTCATCACACATGGTAGCAAAGTTTTGCTCGAAATCCTTCAAGCTAGACTTCAGCAGTATGAGAAATGAGAACTTCCATATGTCCAAACTGAATTTAGAAAAGACAGAGAAAGCAGATCAAATTGCTAATATCTGTTCGATGTTAGAAACAACAAGGGAATTCCAGAAATACATGTATTTCTGCTTTATTGACTATGCTAAAGCCTTTGACTCTGTGAATTACAGCATACTGGGGAAAATTCTTAAAGACATTGGAATACCAGGCTACCTTACTTATCTCCTGAGAAACCTATATGTGGTCAAGAAGCAACCATTAGAATTGGACATGGAATAAGCGACTGGTTTAAAATTGAAAAATAGTATAACAAGGTTGTATTGTCATCCCGTTTTTTTAACTTCCATGAAGAGTACATCATGTGAAATGTTGTGCTGGATGAATCACAACCTGGAATCAAGATTTCTTGGAGAAATATCAACAACTTCAAATATGCAGACTATATCACTCTAGTGGCAGGAAGTGAACTAAACAGCCTCCTGTTGAGGGTGAAACAGGAGAGTGAAAAAGCTAGCTTAAAACTTGATACAGCCACTATGGAAGAGGGTATGGAGATTCCTTAAAAAGCTAGGAATAAAACCACCATATGATCCAGCACTCCCACTCTTAGGCATATAACCTGAGAAAACCAAAATTGAAAGAGACACATGTATCCAATTGGTCATTGCAACACTATTTACAATATCTAGAATATGGAAGCAACGTAGATGCCCATTGACAGATGAATGGATAAAAAAGTAGTAGTATACATACACAATGGAATATTCCTCAGCCATAAAAGGGAACACATTTGAGTCAGTTCTAATGAGGTGGATGAACCTAGAACCTATTATACAGAGTGAAGTGAGTCAGAAAGAGAAAGATAAATATCGTATTCAAACACATATATACGGAGTCTAGAAAAATAGTACTGCAGAATTTACTTACAGGGCAACAGTGGAGAAACAGAGAGAATAGACTTATGGACATGGGGAAAGGGGAGGAGAGGGTGAGATGTATGGAAAGAGTAACATGGAAAATTACATTACCATATGTAAAATAGATAGCCAACTGATTTTACTGTGTGGCTCAGGAAACTCAGAGGCTTTGTATCAACCTAGAGGGGTGGGATGGGAAGGGAGATGGGAGGGAGGTTCAAAAGGGAGGAGATATATGTATAACTATAGGTGCTTCCTGTTGAAGTTTGACAGAGAACAGCAAAATTCTGTAAAGCAATTATCCTTCAATAAAAAATAAGTTAATTAAAATAATAAAGAAAAACAGTGAACATTGAAGAAAATGAGATCATGGCATTTGGTCCCAAAATCTTCATGGTAAATATAGAAGGGATAAAAAAAGGAATCATTGTCAGATATTATTTTCTTGGGCTGCAAAATCACTGCAGATGGTTACTGCTGCCATGAATTTGAAAGACGCTTACTTCTTGGAAGAAAAGCTATGAAACACCTAAACAGCGTATTAAAAATCAAAGACATACTTTGCAGGCAAAGGTCTCTATTGTCAAAGCTATGATTTTTCCTGTAGTCATGTATGGATTTGAGGGTTGGACCAGAAATAAGGCTGTTGTTGTTCAGTCTCTCACTTGTTTGTGACTCTTTGGGACCCCCAGGGACTGCAGCACACCAGGCTTCCCTGTCCTTCATATCTCCCAGAGTTTGCTCAAATTGATGTCCATCAAGTCAGTGATGCCATCCAACGATCTCTTTCTCTTGATCCCTTCTCCTCCTGCCCTCAACCTTTCCCAGCATCAGACTCTTTTCCAGTGAGTCAGCTCTTCACGTCAGGTGGTCAGATTATTGAAACTTCAGCTTCAGAATCAGTCCTTCCAATGAATATTCAGGGTTGATATCTTTAGGATTGACTGATTTGATCTTGCTGTCCAAGGGACTCTCAAGAGTCTTCTCCAATGCCACAGTTCAAAGGCATCAATTCTTTGGTGCTCAGCCATTTTTTTATTATCCACCTCTCACATCCATACATGACTACTGGAAAAACCATAGGTTTGACCATACTGACATTTGTTGGCAAGGTAATATCTGCTTTTTAATATGCTATCTAGGTTTGTCATAGCTTTCCTTCCAAAGAGCAAGCATCTTTTAATTTCATGGCTGCAGTCAGCATCTGCAGTGGTTTTGGAGCCCAAGAAAATAAAATCTGTGACTGTTTCCATTGTTTTCCTATTTGCCATGAAGGGATGGGACCAGATGCCATGATCTTAATTTTTTGAATGTTGAGTTTTAAGCCAGCTTTTTTCACTCTCCTCTTTCACTTTCATCAAGAGGCTCTTTAGTTCCTCTTCTCTCTGTCCTGTTAAAGTGGTATCATCTGCTTATCTGAGGATGGTGATATTTCTCCTGGCAATCTTGATTCCAGCTTGTGAGTCATCTAGCCCAGTATTTCATATGATGTACTCTGCATAGAAGTTAAATAAGCAGGCTGACAATATACTCTTGATGTACTCATTTCCCAATTTGGAACCAATCTGTTGTTCCATGTATGGTTCTAACTACTGCTTCTTGTCCTGCATACAGTCTTCCCAGGAGTCAGGTAAGGTTGTCTGGTATTCCTTTCTCTTTGAGAATTTTACAGTTTCTTGGGATCCACATAGTCAAAGGCTTTATTGTCATCAGTGAAGCAGAAGTAGATAATTTTCTGGACTTCTCTTGCCTTTTCTATGACCCAGTGGAGGCTGGTAATTTGATTTCTGGTTCCTTTGCCTTTTCAAAATCCAGTTGTACATCTGGAAGTTCTTATTTCTCATACTGCTGAAGTCCAGCTTGAAGGATTTTGAGCATAATCTTGCTAGCATATGAAATGAGTGCAGTTGTATGGTAGTTTGAATATTCTTTGACATTGACTTTCTTTAGGATTGGCTTGAAAATTGGCCGTTTCCTGTCTTGTGGTCACTGCTGAGTTCCAAATTTGCTGGCATATTTAGTGCAACTCTTTAGCAGCAGCATCTTTTAGGATTTGAAATAGTTCAGCTGGAATTCCCTCACCTCCATTAGCTTTGTATATGATAATGCTTCCTAAAGCCCACTTGACTTTGCACTCCAGGATATCAGTGTCTAGCCACCCCATCATGGCTATCCATGGTAATTAAGAACTTTTTTTGTATGTTTCTTCTGTGTATTCTTTCTTGATCTCTTTTGCTTGTTTTATATCCTTGCCATTTCTGTCCTTTATTGTGCCCAGTTATGCATGAAAGATTTCTTGGTATCTCTAATCTTCTTGAAGCAATCTCTAGTATTCCCATTCTATTATTTCCCTCTATTTCTTTGCATTGTTCACTTAAGAATGTTTTCTTTTTTCTCCTTATTATTCTCTGGAACTCTGCATTCAGTTGGGTATATCTTTCCCTTTTTCCTCTGCCTTTCACTTCTGTTCTTTTCTCAGCTATGTGTAAGGCCTTCTCAGAAAATTGCTTTGCCTTTTGCATATCTATTTCTTGGTGATGCTTTTGGTCAGTTCCTTTGCATCATTATAAAGCTTTTTAACATTTAATATGCATAGATCAGTAGCAATCACTTCTTTTTCACTTTTGATCATATTAATCTGTGTCTTCTCCCCTAACATCTTGTTTAACTTGACTAGGAGTTCAGTAATACCCATGACTTTTCCTTTTTTTTTTTTCTTTAGGAGATCTGTCTATTAATATTTTAGGCCACTTAAAGGGGTAAAACAGACTGCTTGTCAATATCTCTGAATATTATTTCAAATGATAATTAACTTCATTTGGTTATTCATCTACACCATAACTGACAGTAAAAATTAATAGTCTTCCTGTGCTGTTAGACATTTTCTCCTTTGTCTTTTCACTNGAAGGTACACAGGAAAGTTGGCGTCAGGGGGCAGACTGGTGTAAACCAGATTAGGAGGCAGAAACAAGAGAGAAGCATAGAAGGTTTCTGTAGTATGGATCCCTAGCCCCCCTGGGCTCAGGTCCACCCAAGCCTGTCTGTTGCCCAGACAATTGGTTTTTAATGGAAAAATCACTCTGGCCTCCAAGCACTTGCGTGACCTGCCCTGCATGACTTAAAAAGCAGCTCTGAGCCTGTTCACACAATCTGAGCCTGAAGCTCCTGAGGCCTTTGCCACCTTTGCTTGTGAGGTGGTCCTGAGAGGTGAAGTATTGGATGTGGCTTTGTGAATTGCACATTTGCAGAGCTCAGCTCCACCTGCAGGTTTGCCTATGCCTCCAGTGCCTCCAGTCTGGCTTGTCTCTCAGGCTCCTGTCCTTGGATGTTCTTGGGCCTGCTCCTCTGGCTTCTCCTCCCACTCCTATGAGGGCACTTTCCCCTGATCCTCCTCCGTCACCACTTCAGCCTCCTCAATGATGTCTTCCACCAGCAGCTGGACACTTGCCGGACCTCACCACCTCTCCCTCCTCCAGGGCCGCTCCTTCCTCCACTGCATTCCCGCAGAAAAAGGCAGCTTCATCACCTGGTGGGCCCCTTGCTGCCTGTGACTTCCCTGATGGCCCCAGCACGCCAGCAGGTCTCAGGGCCCTGACACCCTGATTCCTCGAGTTCACACTTAAGAAGCCCCAGGGTCCCCATGAGCAGCAGGACCCACTGAAGAATGATGCCGAAAAGGTGCTCAATCAGTCTGCCTCGGTGAGAATCACCTGGGTCTCACCTGCTGTAAGCAGAGTTTCTCTGAATGAGACTAGGACACATGAAACCTTCAAGCATCCAGTCTCAGCTTTTCACCTGCTACCCTCATGACCTTAATCCAGGCTCCCCATCTAGGCTGCATAAGCCAGAGCTTCCCCACCAGGGAGAAGAGAATGTCCTAGCCTATAAACTGATATGCCTTCAGGCCTTACCTCCTGACCCCCTCACAACCTCTGTATCTTGTCACTTACCTCTCATGGCCACATCTTCTTCCTGGGGTTAATACTGCAGGGGATTGACTCACAGGCCCTCGTCAATGATCTGCTGGCCACACAGGGGAGGCGACCATATGGATGACCAGTCTCGAGCCCTCTCATGGGTAACTAAGAACCACAACAACAATCGTCCTTTCTGAGGAGGTGCAGATGGACCCCACCTCAGCAATCCTGTTACACTCTGGAGAGATGAGGTCCAAGAAACAGGTGAGGAATTTCACACTGATGGTGTCTGGCTTTAGGAGAGCAAGGCTATGGTTTTTCCAGTGGTCATGTATGGATGTGAGAGTTGGACTGTGAAGAAAGCTGAGCAGCAAAAAATTGATGCTTTTGAACTGTGGTGTTGGAGAAGACTCTTGAGAGTCCCTTGGACTGCAAGGAGATCCAACCAGTCCATCCTAAAGGAAATCAGTACTGAATATTCATTGGAAGGACTGACGTTGAAGCCGAAACTCTAATACTTTGGTCACCTGATGCAAAGAACTGAGTCATTGGAAAAGATCCTGATGCTGGGAAAGATTGAAGGTGGGAGGAGAAGGGGACAACAGAGGATGAGACGGTTGGATGGCATCACTGATATGATGGAAATGAGTTTGAGTAGGCTCCAAGAGTTGGTGATGGACAGGGAAGCCTGGCAGGCTGCTGTCCATGGGGTCGCAAAGAGTCGAACATGACTGAGCAACTGAACTAAACTGAACTGAACTGATTATATCTGTGGGAATTATTTTAGCTATTCAACAAAAGGCTTCCAAAAAGCAAGAGACTGTGGCCTCTATCTCTGTATGGTCCCACCATCCCTCAGTCTTGGTATAGCACCCTCCCCAGAGAATGCAATAGAAATATTAGTGTTAATGATTGTGTGAGTTCAGGTCCTTAGCAGATCCAAGAAAGGATTAGACATAATAAAGATGCACAGGATTGGTGCCTGTGAAGAATAAAGGGGGAAGGAACAGACACTGGCGAGAGCTTTCAGACCATAATGCAGGTCTGACAACAGTGAAGGGAAGGAAGAAGGAAGGAGAAATGGGTAGGAAGGGTCATGGACTGCAGCCCAGTTCCGAGAAAGGCTTGGCCAAGCTGACAAGATGTCCTTGAGCCAAAGTCACCTATTGGAAGAGTCCCAAGTCTTAGAGGAACAGGCCTGCCTCGCGGTGGCCTGTGTGCTCTGCCAGGGGCTGGGAGTAGCTTGTAGGCAGCGTGGCCTCAGCAGGACCGTGGTGGAGGATCCACAGGAGCACCTGGGTTTGTCAGTCACAGTCGTTTTGGTGTCATAAGCTAGGTTTTCCTTTCCAACTAGAAGCAAGTGGTAAAGAACTCCAGGTAAGCATGTCACTTTTCAGCTGCACCTTATTGTAGGTTCTCTCCCCACAGCCCCTTTGATGTTAGAGAGGAGACCCTCGCTCCAGCTGGCCCTCCCCCGACCTAGCTGTACTGCTCTGGACTACACTTTCAGGAATTTCTCTTGATCCTGTTGTCCCAGGTTAGTGTTCCTTAGGGGTGGGGTGCTCAAGGAAACAGGTAGCACAAGACACTTGAGAACAGCTGCTGGCCCCAGTGAGTCCTACACAAAGAGGCTGGATCCCCAAACCCGAGACTTAAGTGAATTCCTCCCTGGTTAGTGACTCAGTTCTAGTCCTCCACCTCTCTGTCCTTTACATCCACTGCAACCCACAGGGCAGATCTGGGGGACCTCGGAGAGGTCTCTCCTTACTTTTAAATTCAGATACAGCAATTTGTGAAATGAAGCTTCCTTACATCAACAGATCGTGAATTTGTTGGGAAGCTGAGATCAGCTCTATTCTTTCTAGTTTTTTTGTCCCCTTTTTCAGGACAAAGTGGCCCAGGCTGGGGCACTCTCTGGACATCATCTGATGACCACTCAGGCAGAGAAGGTGGCATCTCCCCAGACCACCAGCAACAGGACCTCTTAGAGATCTGAACATAAATGTGACATAACTTATTTTCAGCTTTCAGAGTGAACTGACAATATCTCATTCTGTGACTCCATTTCTAGGTAAATGTGTACCTACTGACTTTTGTGACTGGACAGCTCGTAGTTGTTCCAGTTTTAGGCCTAGTTCTCAAGATATCACCATTCATGAGTAACTTAAAATAAATGGTAATTGGATTAAATAATGACTATGCTTTTTCCCTGGAGGAGGGCATGGCAACCCACTCCAGTATTCTTGCCTGGAGAATCTCACGGACAGAGGAGCCTGGTGGGCTACAGTCCATGGGGTTGCACAGAGTTGGACATGACTGAAGCAACAGCATATATGCACACGTGCTCAGTATTTGTTCAGCATTCTTCTTAGTAGGAGTTCAAGACCTGTACAAGCATAATTTCAATAACCCTCACAACAGTCCTTTAAAAGCATTGGCAATATGTTCATTTTTCCAGTCTGGGGAAAGGAGCATTGCAAATATATAATCAACATGGACCTACTTTAGCAAGAGCGGTGTACTAAACACTCTGTAATAACTTACATATGAAAAAAAAAAAGCACAGCTGAATAGCTATAATATGGGTATAAGTGGACAAGAGTCTTTACACCACCAACAAACACAATTTTGTAAGGCAACCTATTCCAGTAAAAATAAACAAGATTAATTTTTCTTAAATAACTTAAAAAAACACAAGAAATAATGAGACACAAGCTTTTGGTGGCTTCCTCTGGTACATTCCAGAGGACTGTGTCTCAGTCATTTAGTCAAGTAATGGTGGGACATCTTTAGTGACAGTGTGGCACCTGGAATATTGGGAGGTGAGGATAAAGTCTCTGAATGCATCATCCAGGCCCAGCTAGGTTGGCAACTGCTTAGGCTTTGCCTCTGGTCATTTAGAAGGTCATCAAACTGAAATCTTTCTCTCCCCTCTGTGTTTTATGCACCTAGTATCAAACTGAAATCTTTCTCTCCCCTCTGTGTTTTATGCACCTAGTAATTCTCAACAGTATTCTTGCCTGGGAAGTCCCGTAACAAAGGAGCCTCGTAGGAGTCCACGGGGTTGCAAAGAATCAGATATGACTGAATGAGCATGCACGCACAGTACTTCTCTTACGACATTTACCAGATGTATTGTTTCAGCAACAATGTAATATTTTATTTCTAATTATTAAAACCTTGTATTTTCATCATGTTTTATGGTCCATGAAGCTTCCATTGCATTTACTATTGTATTTGACCCTTGCAACACCTTGACAAGCTACCTAACTTTCATGAGCCTTGTTTCCTTCCTTTGTAAACAGTTATACCAGCCTTTCTTAAAAGAATTGGCAAATATACTCATTTTTTCACTCTGGGGGAAGACGACTCATCTAAATTGAGACTTGCTAAATCATTCACCAAATAATGTTCTTAAGGTCGTCATAGGGAACAACTGCACTAAAGGAGGTGAAAACTTACTTGTAAAATGCAAAGGCATGTACGGGTATAGAACAACAAAGACTCAGATTTCAAACTTTGGAGGCCAAATGCCAGAAATAGAGACTTGTAGCAACACACGAGAGGAAGAAGAGTCACATGTTGTGATTGAATATTTGGTAGGATATCTTCTCTGTCTGGACAGGCAGGCTTTTGGGCTAGTGCTCAGGGGGAAAATGTCAGGCCTCGTAGGTGTGAGAGTCAATGGCATGTGGGCAATAACTGAAGACAGGAGTAAGGATGACATCACCAGGGAGAGGGAGGACCATAAGAAGGCAAGGAGAACCTTTGGGAAGCCTGTGTTAAGGGATGGAGTACATGGAGAGATGAGGGCTGACAAGGCACTGGACTGATTCTGCAACGGAGGAAGAGGTTCTAAGTCAGATACTAGAAGGCAAGTGAAAGGAAAAGACCCTTTGTGGAGTCATAGGTCAAGAACACTATCAGCATCTTTGAGGAGGGTGGTTTCAGTATTATAGTGGCTTGAGGAACAAAGTACATGAGGAACTGGAGGCAATTAGTGGAGAATCTGCTGTGTAAGCCATCTTTTTGAGAAATTTAGTGATGAAAGGCAATAGAGGGATTGGATGGTAGCTTTAAGAAGAAATAAGACCAAAGAAATGAAAGAAGCAATAATAGCCAATGCTTAGCCATTATTTATTTTAATTAACAAACACTTGAAAGTGAAAGTGAAGTCATTCAGTCATGTCCTACTCTTTGCGACCCGTGGACTGTAGCCCATCAAGCTTCTCTGTCCATGGGATTCTTCAGGCAAGAATACTGGAGTGGGTTGCCATTTCCTTCTCCAAACAAACACTTACATGGCATTTATAAGGTGTCAGACATTGTTTCTAAGTGGTTTACAAACAATTAATTTGCTTCATTCTCACCTTCACATGATGAGATAATTGTTATTATAATTATCCCCTTTCTTACAGATGAAGAGACTGAGGGATCAAGTGGTTAAGTAAATTGCCCAAACCCCCAGTTAGCAACAGTAGAAGTTGTATTTAAACTGGGAAATTTGGTTCAAGAGTCCATTTTCTAACTCACTTTTCCTTCTGAAATGATTTGGTAGTGATTTGAGGAAGAAGTACGAGGACTTTTTCTTATTTTTAATTGGGAAGACTTCAGCTTGCTGGGATGCTTAGAAGAAGGAGTCAGTACTTTAAGAGAATGAACAAGAATTTTTGGATAATGAACAGAACAAGATTGCCAGTCATGAGCAGCCATGGTGGGAAAGTGTAGATGAAGCAGTTAGTCTTGGCCACAATCAGCACTAATTCTCCTTAGATAAGAAGGAGATGATAAAGATACAGATTATGCTTTGAGGAGAGATGAGGACAAAGTGGCCGAGTGGTTAAGGCAATGGACTGCTAATCCATTGTTCTCTGAATGCATCCCAATGTGTGCTTTGGGCTTCCGTGGTGGCTCAGATGGTAAAGAATCTGCCTGCAATGCGGGAAACCTGTGTTCAATCCCTGGGTCAGGAAGATCCTCTGGAGAAGGGAATGGCTACCCACTCCAGTATTCTTGCTTGGAGAATTCCATTGACAGAAGAGCCTGGTGGGCTACGTGCCCATGAGACTGCAAAGAGGTGGACATGAATGAGGAACTAACACTTTCACTTTGAGGAGAGGGAAAACTGAGTAAATTCTCATCAAATGGAGATTCAACTGAGAGAGCCTGAGGGAGCGGTTAGGGATTGAGTAGAAAAAGCTGCCGGAGAAGGCAATGGCAACCCACTCCAGTACTCTTGCCTGGAGAATCCCATGGATGGAGGAGCCTGGTAGGCTGCAGTCCATGGGGTCACGAAGAGTCGGACATGACTGAGTGACTTCACTTTCACTTTTCACTTTCATGCACTGGAGAAGGAAATGGCAACCCACTCCAGTGTTCTTGCCTGGAGAATCCCAGGGACGTGGGGAGCCTGGTGGGCTGCCGTCTATGGGGTCGCACAGAGTCGGGCACGACTAAAGTGACTTAGCAGCAGCAGCAGCAGCAGAAAAAGCTGCAGCTTCCTGGGAGTGAGGAGTCCTCTTCAAGCAAAGTGCACTGGAGCCACTTAGTATGCTGACTAAAGGCATCTTCTGTTCAAGGCCATATGCTGAGAGCTCAGCAGTCTTCTTTAATAGCTTAGCACGAGTTGAGAATGCTACTGACAAGACATTGACAGGACAACAGGAGACAAGATAAGATTCAGGAGTGCTTACTTGGTGTAATATTTTCACAGAGCTCAGAAAGAGGGCACATCTGTACATTTCTGAGGAGCTGCACTAAGGTTGGGCTTCAGTTCAGTTCAGTTCAGTCGCTCAGTCGTGTCCGACTCTTTGCGACCCCATGAATTGCAGCATGCCAGGCCTCCCTGTTTGCCGCGGCCAGCACAGTCAAGGAGCAACCCCCGTAAGGAGGACGCGAAGGAGAACGCCCGCTTAGAAAAAATAAGAAGACAGAAAGATGGGGTTGAGAGGATCAGACCTCATTGTCTGATACCAACTTTATTAGGTGTTCAGTATATATAGGATAACATACATGACTTATGACATCTACTAGGTTACTTTGATCTAGATAGTCATTCACCAGACCTTCACCATTGTGTTCAGGACACAATGCCTAGTTACTTGAAGTGCGATAAGCGCCAGTGAGCAGAACATAGCTATCAGANTTTTTCTATTTCTGCTGTGTTTTATCATAATATAAAAACCAATCTTTTGTGGTTTTGACAATGTGTCATAAAACTTTAGGCAATGTAGGAAAATAGTGTGGTTAGTAAAGCAACATTCTGCACTATGCTTTTATTCTGTCGTTATGTTCTAAAGGAGGGGAGAAAAAAAAAGAGTTTCAAGACGCAGAAGAAAAGAAATGCTTTTGGAAAAAAAGAGAGTAAGAAATATTATAGAGGCCTTTCTCTTTTCACCCCAATCCAGTTTTTATGTATTGGGAAGGTGGGCATGTAATAAATTTACTTATAACTATGCTTCCCTCAGTGCTCCAGAGGCAAGTGGATGATGCAAGAAATGTTTTCCTGGAGCTTACGATATTGAAAACTTAGAAGAAATCAAGATTGTTATTTCTACTGAGAGACAGAGAAATTCAAAGATATGTGTATTATCAGAAGGATGTGGCAAACTATCTGAAGGAATAAGTAGCTAAATCTCATTGGATCAGCAGAGTTAGAAAGAGCTGAATCAAAGAAGATTGTGTGCTTTTTGGCCTGGGAAACTTAACTAGGAAAGCACAATCACTAAGGATATTTGGCAGCATAACCAAAACCAAGAGACACATAAAAGTGCCTATACCCACCTCTAAATTTTAGGAGTGAGGGATATTGGTGAAAAGTTTAAATCTATGTGGGGACTATTGAACCTTATTTTCTAGGAAACTAATAGATTTAAATAGGAAACTAGCTCTGAATTTTAAATTAAATTCCTTGCCATCAGTACAGCTAAAGGTTTAGATGCAGCAATTACACTGTCTTAGATAAAATGTATTTCTGAACAGTTTAATTATACTACTTANAAAAAAAAAAAAAAACTTAGAAAAGCCAAGAAGACAAGCTTAGAAAGGGGGGACACACCTACACAGCAAAAATAAACAAATTCCACGTAAAGTGAAAATACCTTTGGCCAGAAAATACATAAATACACACAATGTTTGTTAACTCATGTATCTCCTCCTTTTAAAGGTGTTACATAAAATGCTGGAGGCTAAGAGCCATGTTTTCTTTTATGTTCTGCAAACCATCATAGATTGCTACAGAGCTAAACATTGAATAAAAAAATTAGAAAAAGCATAACTGTACAATAATATAAATCATAAAGTTGCATCCTTAGAAACCCACTCCCTTTGGGAACAGTTTATACATGCACTCATGTAAATAAAATGTCTTTTTTCCCCAAGTAATACTTCACCACTACTTTATTTCCTGGTTGTGATTTGCATTGTAAGGTATTATGAATTCACCTTGCTCATAGCCAAGAATTTTATATATTGCATGAAGTGCTGAAAAGCAGTGTACCATGGAAGGGAGGGGAAAAAAATAGCTCCACAAACTAGAGATTACATCCTATATAAATACTTTTCCTGTTGCCATCTGGTGGTTCACGTATTAAATCAACACTGACGCTCATTGTACAGCGGGCTTGGCCCATAAAACCAAAACCTCCTATTCTTTTTGCATCACAGTTAACACCTAGAGGGAAGGTGAGACAGAACTGACCTTCAACCACAAATATACACAAAATTAAGGCTCACACTAAAGAGAAAAACCCATAGATACCTGTGGATGTAACATACAAACAGGTTATACCCATGTGATATAAGCTATGCTATCTCTCCTCACCCAAAATCTAACTTTCTCAACTAGCCTGCTTGGGTTGGTAAAATTTTTAATAAAGGTAACTAACAGCACTCTGAGTGGCCATATTCCTCTTCCAATTGCCACAGCCATTTTTTAGTTACCTTGCTATATTCTTTCTCTTGGAAAGATCATTCATCTTCAAAAAATCAAGCTTACATATTTGAGAGCTTCCAAGCCTCTCACAATAAAGAATCATGTCTAGAATACAGAAGAGAGTTCTAGAAGAGAGAACAGGCAACAAAACACTACATCAAAGGCTAAATTTATCTTGATGATAATATGGGCCCAGGAGTTTAGCCCATTCACATTAGCCCACATCCCCAAAGTTACACACACACACACACATCCCAAAAACACTGCAGAAACTACAGACTTGGCCCATGTTCAACAAGCTAATCTCCAGTACATTAGAAGATTAATCCGACTGACATTCATTATTAAGAAACTAGATTTAATTGATAGCTATTATCTTCACTAGACATTGTCTGTATACCAACAGCATGCCAGCTAAGCCTGTTAAAGTGAAAAATAATTATTACGAATTTTGAGAACCATTTGATTTACTGAAAGTCCCTAATGAAGACAACCAACACAGCACTAGGTAGCACCCAGAAATAGCACCCACTAATCTCGTCAATCACTGACGGTCACTGTGCAGTAAACATAAACACTGTCATATCACCGTTTCATCTCTTTTAAATTTTCTTACTGCATTAATTCAGTTCAGTTCAGTCGCTCAGTCGTGTCCGACTCTTTGCGACCCCATGAATCACAGCACGCCANTGCCAGTGAGCAGAACATAGCTATCAGATATCTTGGAGACACAAGGTCGTGAACACATTCTTCAGGGAGGCGGGACAGAGAGCTTAGGGCATGCCTAAGGCTCAGCGATAACGCTCTCGAGCAGCTCCCAGGAACTTAACCCTTCACGGGCAGTCCCCCGCACCTGTTCATCACCATCTCTCGGAGTTCACTCAGACTCATGTCCATCGAGTCGGTGATGCCATCCAGCCATCTCATCCTCGGTCATCCCCTTCTCCTCCTGCCCCCAATCCCTCCCAGCATCAGAGTCTTTTCCAATGAGTCAACTCTTCGTATGAGGTGGCCAAAGTACTGGGGTTTCAGCTTTAGCATCATTCCTTCCAAAGAAATCCCGGGCTGATCTCCTTCAGAATGGACTGGTTGGATCTCCTTGCAGTCCAAGGGACTCTCAAGAGTCTTCTCCAACACCACATTTCAAAAGCACCAGTTAGACCTTGGAATAAGGAGGATTAGTAACAGAGAGGAAGAAGCCCATTATTTGGTGGTGGAGGAAGGGATAGGAACAAAAAACTCAAAAGAAGAGAGGCGGGCATTAGAAGGAGCTCTTGGTAAAAGTGAAGGTCCTGGGGTGAGGGGAGCAGACATTCAGGCCAAAAGGCATCCCCATCCAATGAGTTACTCCTGATTTGGGTTCCCTTGTGTCCTCAGGTTTCTATCAGTCTCCTACTCCTGTTACGCTTTTTTACCCCATAGCAATCATCACCTCCTAATATACCATATTAAGAGAGTAATATTATTGAGAGTCCCTTGGACAGCCAGGAGATCAAACCAGCCAATCCTAAAGGAAATCAACCCTGAATATTCATTGGAGGGACTGAGGCTGAAACTGAAGCTCCAATACTTTGGCCACCTGATGCAAAGAGCTGACTCATTGGAAAAGGCCCTGATGCTGAGAACAATTGAGGGCAGGAGGAGAAGGGGGCGACAGAGGATGGGATGGTTGGATGGCATCACTGACTGAATGGACAAGAGTTTGAGCAAACTCAGGGAGATAATGATGGACAGAGAAGCCTGGCATGCTGCAGTCCCTGGGGTCACAAAGAGTTGAACATGAATTAGTGACTGAAACAACAAATATTTACTAGAATGTAACCCACTCCAGTACTCTTGCCTGGAAAATCCCATGGATGGGGGAGCCTATTGGGCTATAGTCCATGGAGTGGCAAAGAGTCAGATACAACTGAGCAACTTCACATACATAGGTTCTGTGAGGAGGCTTTCCTGGTAGCTCAGCTGGTAAAGAATCCGCTGGCAATGCAGGAGACCCTGGTTTGATTCCTGGGTCAGGAAGATCCCCTGGCAAAGGGATAGGTTACCCACTCCAGTATTCTTGGACTTCTCTGGTGGCTCAGACAGTAAAGAATCCTCCTGCAGTGTGGGAGATCTGGGTTCGATTTCTGGTTTGGGAAGATCTCCTGGAGGAGGGCATGGCAACCCACTCCAGTAGTCTTGCCTGGAGAATCCCATGGACAGAGGAGCCTGGCCAGCTACAGTCCATGGGGTCGCATAGAGTAGGACATGACTGAGTGACTACGCACAGCACAGCACAGGCTCTATGAGAGCAGATCTGGCTCATGTGTCTGTCTCCAGGGCTTTGGTCAAGCCTGGCGTGTAGAAGGTTTCCCCTAAAGACTTGCTCCAGGAATGAGTCCACCAGAAGTTCCAGGACTAACCTGGGATGCTTCCCATGGAGGCTCAGGAGTCCCTGGGCTCCAGCTGGACTGTGGAGGAAAGCCTTCCCAGCCTGCTTCTTGAATGGATGATCTTTAACCCCAGGCAAAAAGCAAACTCTTAAAAATGAAAGGCAGAAACTTCCAGAAACTGGGCACCAGGGATGACATCTTCCCTGAGCAGGTGGGAGAAGGTGTTTAAGGACTGATGGGTTTTAAGCTAAGTGATCCAGAGTGGTTTAGGGAGGAAGATGGGGCCCTGTTAAGACTTGTAGATTTTGGGAGGCCCCAGTGGCTCTCCCCGCCCTCAGGCTTTATTCATTCGTTCCCTCAGCAAGCACTGGGGCCTGAGCCAGCCTGGTGAAAGGAACAGTTTATTCCAGAGTCCTCTTCTGGGTAAGGAGCATTTCCTCAGATCCTGGTCCAGGTAACAAGGGCTCCTTGTACCTTTGCCAGTTGTTTTAGACTGTCTAGAAAAACATGTTTCCGCGCCCCCACCCCCATATACATTTAAGCTTAAAATTGCCTTCAAACAAGAAAACAAAGCCCACACTGTGCAGAGGCCAGGAGTTACCAGTCTGAGCCCTCATTTCCGAGTGGTGGAGTGGATCCGTGGCAGGCACCTCTGTGTTCAGAAAGCATGCCCAGTATGGCAGGTCCTGCACTACCGCCAGCTACCAATTCCCTCGAGTGTAAGCAGAGCGTACACATGCGTCAGCGCCCCTGGGAAGGGGTGACCCAGATAGCCTGTTCTGTGGAATGAGCATGAGTGTCCCCCATATCCCTGCATCTGAAGAGTGGAACTCTGATCCGCCTATGAACCACCTTGTGTTCTTTAAGAAGAGGCAATTTTGGCCTTCCCTGGTGGCTCAGTGTAAGTCTGCCTGCCACCGCAGGAGACTTGGGTTTGACCTCTGACACCGAAGACTCCACATGCCCAGCAGCAACTAACTCCACAAGCCCATGTACCACAACTGTTAAGTCTGGGCTCTAAAGCCCGGGAACGGCAACTGCTGAGCCACAGGCCGCGACTGCTGAAGCCCCCGTGCCCTAGAGCCCATGCTCCACAAGGGAAACCGCTGCCGTGAGAAGCCTGCGTGTGACAGTTAGAGAGTAGCCTCACCTGTAACAGCTAGAGAAAAGCCCGCGCAGCAACGAAGGCCCAGCACAGCCGAAAATGAATAAATACAATTTTTTTTTTAAAAGAGACAATTTTCCTTTAGTCAGTGGCACTGCTGTTTTGAAACTCAACTGGCCACTTGTCAGGAGAGGTCACTTGTCAGACAGGGTGAGCTGGCCGTTTCCTGGGAACCTTGGCCTGGGTCTACAGTCTTCTGGGGAGAGGCCTGTTGGCTTTGAATTCCCATCTGCGGGAGAAAACCCGAAGGCAGCCCTCCTTCCCAGGCCGCCCGGGAGGAAAGACAGTGAGAAACCTCCAGCCGTCTGCTAGGAAGGATGGGCCGGCGGCAGCACACGTGGTTACACCCGCCAGCCTGGCCTGCTCGCCTGACATAGCTGCCCCACCTCGGGCCAGGACGTCCCGCATGGAGTCCTATCCCCTCCTATCGGGCAGAGGGGCAGGCAGGGCCTGGGCACAACTCCCTGAGGCCAGGGAAGCTCCGTCCTGTGCCCTCCTGAGCTCTGACCTCATTCTCAGCAGCACAGCGCTGGTGGCTGGACTTTGCTCCCTGTCTCAGGATGCTTGCTGGCCAAGGCCTGCATGTGTGATTGTCACCTGACTGATGAATGGCAGCGGGTGTCAAACTCCAGGCCAGAGGACTGATGTGGCAGAGTCTGGCTGAGGCACCACTGGGGAGGGAATCTAGCTCCAGAATTGGCTGAGAGCCTGTGTTTCTGTTCTGTTCTCCTCCCCACCCTCCCCTGGTGTGGGCCCTAACTTGCCTGGAGAGGAGCAATCACACCGTGGGACCTGCTACATTCCTGCTATAATACCTGGGTTCTAAGCCGAGCTCCACCACTGGGTAGCTGTTTGTCCCTAGGCAAATTGTTTAACTTCTCTGTGCTCCACTATTTTAAATCCATCTGTAAGAAGAGGATGAAGAAATGATCTCTACTTCCACACTTATGAGAATTAAAAGACTTAACAGGTGCAAAATGAATATTGCCTGCCATGGGGTATGTGTTCAAAAAGGACACTATAAAGTCACTGCAATAATGCTCATTATAATCCTCTCAAAGTTGCTGTGACAAACTGAGCCAGTTGAAGGCACTCAAAAATATTGTTAAAGAATGTGTGTTAGTCCATTCTGTATGCCCACCCCCATGGCTCAGTCCTTCTCCTGCCCTGATCCTTGGGGGAAATTGTGCTACTTCTGTAACCACCTATATGAAATCCTACCTAAATTTCAAAGCTACAGTAGCCTTGGTTATACCTCTGCCCACCTCCACACCTGATAGATATACTCCCCAAGGGGCAGAATTCATTTGGTCACTTTTTAGCTTTTCTGGCCCTTAAACTCTTTCAGTCAATTTGGCGGGGGGGAATCACCCCGAAATAACCACCACCGAAAGCTGGGGATCAAGTCTGTTTTCTCCAGTGTGACCTAGTGTTCCTGAAAACTGAAGTCTCTATGTGTTGTGACCATGAAGCCAATTTAATGCATGTTTTTAGAGGCCTCTTTCTTTGGAGGAGTGTTTAACTACTGGAGGGAATACCAGAGGAGGTGAGAAAGTGCCACCGCCACTTGCTCTCTGACAAAATGCCGAGGGCGGCGGAGGATTCCATGAGCCCTGGGTGGCCAGCCCACAGCTAAGCCTTTTCTAGACCTCCTGGAAAAGGATGGTTCGTCACAGTGTGGTTGAGAACTAAGTCTATCCAAGGAGACTAGGTACATGGGAGGTATGAGATAACTCAGAGTTGAAGTCCCCACTGGGAGGGCTCCTGAAAGCAGAGAATGCTGGGCACCCCCCAGAGCTTCCAATTTAGTAGCTGGGATGGGGTCTCAAAACAGGCATCTCCAACAAGTCCCTAGGAAATTTTGAGGATGCTGCTTGGGGAGCAATCTGACAGCCACTGATTCAGCCAACCAAAGGGGTCTTCCAGCTTCTCTCTAGCAACCCAAAGTCACCGGTCCCTTGTCATCCATCATTCTTCTTTGGAGCTGAGCCCCTGGGTGCATAGTGCTGCCCTTAGGAGGTCGGCTCAGAGGTCAGACAGCCTGGGTTTGAATCTTGGCCTCATTTAATCAGCTGTGGTCAAATTACTTAGCCTCTGTGCCCTAGATTCCTTACAATAATAAATACTCACATTTTCTTTTTTTCATATTTCATATTTTTTACTATTTATTTTACTTGCCGGCACTGAGCCTTAGTTGCAGCATATGGGATCTAGTTCTCTGACCAGGGATTGAACCCGGACCCCTTGGATTGGGAGCATGGAGTCTTAGCCACTGGACCACCAAAGAGGTCCCAGTCCTCACATTTTCTGAGAGCTTACTATATACCAGGTGCAGTTCTAATGTATTTATTATTATCTCTGAAGACTATGAGGTGGGCGCCATTATATTCCTAAAGATGACAGTGAGGCACAGAGAGAGATGATAATAACAAACACCTTGTAAGAGTACCATTTGGTTTGAGTAAGATAATCCATGTTAAAGTTGCATGTGAATACCTAAGAATGCTAACTTCTTTTACTGTGGACACAAAGATCTGAAGGTCCTTTCCTTCTCTTGAGATTTTTAAGGCTCTTCCTCAGAGGATGAACCATCTTGCTTCCTTTGGGGTTCTAAGGAAAAGATCGACAAATCACATTCCACATCTTCTCCTGGGCTTCTGTCCTCCCACAGATATGTGACTCCCCTCTTGTAGACCTGCTGTCTCCAGAGAGCTGTCTGAGGGCCCAGGGCATGCGGGGTGTGGAGGTGGGCCTGGGTTGGTGGTGGGGGCTCTGGAGGATGTCTGCAGAAAGCTGTGTGGTATGCATGCCTGGTTAAGCAAAGAGTCCTGTATGAGACCTGACAGGGGAAGCTCCGAGAATGCAGACTGTTTGCAAGCTCACCAGACCAAAAGAGGATAGAAAGAGGGAGGAGAAAGAGCACTCCAAGCCCCTGAGCTGCGCCAGCACATTCCAGCACGATAGACACTTGCTAGTGGGCCTTTGTTTTTCTACCAGAGCTGGAGGAGGGGGCATAGACACTGGACTTTCGCTTTTCCTGACCTTCACACATTTTAAGCCATCTTTTCACAGATCAGGACAGAGAGCTTTCACTAACCCTAGGCTGAGTATAAATATAAATTGGTATCAATCACCATCAACAACCCGAATGAAAAGCTAATGAGAAGAGCTGAATCGCTGGAAAAGAGCCTGATGCTGCGAAAGATCGAGGCCAGAAGGAGAAGGGGGCAACACATGATGAGATGGTTGGATGGCAACACCAACTCAGTGGTCATGAGTTTGAGCAAACTCTGGGAGATGGTGAAGGACAGTGATAGCGACAGTGAAGCCTGGCATACTGCAGTCCTTGGGGGCCATGAAGAATCAGACACGACTTACAGACTGAACAACAAATTCTGAGATACAAAGACTCATCACTTGGTTCTAACCCAGTTCTCTCTCACCTCCCAGTGGTTCCCCTGGCCACTGAACCTCCTCTCTGTCCTGACACCTGACCCTGTCTTTGGATTAGCAAATGACTATTCAACTGGTGGAATGTCACCTCCCCTCAACGGTTCCTTGACTCCCTGTCCCAGACTCGTCCCTCACCAAGGCTGGATTAGGTGCCCGCCCTGGGTGCCTTCTCAGCTCCAGTTCTTAGCTCGATTTTGCACCGTGGCTCACTGACTTTTCTGCCTCCCCCCTCACCATGAAGGCGCAAGAATCTCATTCATTCTTGGTCTCTCAGAGCCAAGCAGAACACCAGGCTGGTAGGAGGTAATCACTGAATATTGACAGAGTGTGCTTCATGCATGCCCACCCTCTCCTCGCCGGGCTCAGTGTCGGAAGGCCTGCTTCCTAAACGCAAAGAGAACATAAAGGCAGGAAACACACACTGAGTCATTTGGCCTGGTTAGTAGTAAACCCTGGGGTGCAAACATGTTTGACATGCTCCAGCTTAAATCAGGGGTAAATTGATTGAGTTGGGCAAACAAGAGGTGCCTGCCGGCGCGTGAACTGGTCCAGAGTAGACATATGAATGAGACAAAAGAACATAGGCTTAAACAGAAGGACTCGCTGTCCATTTGATGATTTTCTAGATATCTTATTCCTTCTGTGGTTACAACTCTAATAAGGTAAGCAGGGGCCCGAAAGACCAACTCTCCAAGGGCTTTACCATGCTGATGGGGGCCAGGAGTGTCACAGATGGGCTGAACAAGGCGTTATCAACCTGCCATCTTGTGGGGGGGCATGCTATTCTGGCCTGAATCTGAACCTTAAAGATATCCCTCCAGCAGACAAATCTCTCTGTGACTGCTTGCCAAACCTCATAATTACAGTCTTTCTCTTTTCCTACGGTCAGTTGGTCCCCCATACATACCCGTTGCCATAAGGGAAACCAAGTTGGAAAGGTGCTTGATAGGCTGTTGGGGGTGGGTACCTCTCGGGCAACTGGACAGACACCTCTAAGGCTATTTCCTAATAGGTCAGTAGGGTTGTTCTTCTGTAGGAGAGGGGGAATGAGGACACTGTTCAGTTCTGGGAAGGCACATGGTCTGTGTGTGTGGCCTGGGTGCACCAGCTAGAGGGGGACACCACGGGCTGAGCGCTGCCCCTGGCGACTGTTCCCTGGTCAGGTCTAATTGGTCTTCTATTGTTACTTCACTACATACAGCCTTCTTGGATGAATATATGCTCTTGGAGGTCAGGATACGTATCCTGGTGCTTCCTTCATATTTTAGCACACATCTAGGGACTTAGGGTGGAGGAGGATGAGAGACAAAACTTATTGACATCATAATAAAAATTAAGAAAGGCATTGGATACAAAGCTCTAAGCCTATTCACTGCCTTTCCAGTCTGAGAACATGCCCTTAAAATCAGACCCCTGATTTTATTAACTTTATAAACCTCTGGATGAAAGTCTGTGCAAGTCTCCTGTGATAGTGAACAGTGTATTCTCCTGCCCCTAAATGCTTTACAATCTATTACAGAAACTCATGAAACTTCTCCGAGGCTGCTAGGAAGTGTCCATTGTCGCGGAGAGCCTCTCCTTCCATCCCCGCAGGCTGTAAGGTTAAGGTCAGAGCTGCCTCCTTATCTTGGAGGAAAATTTGGCTCTACCCATCCTCACCCTTCGGTGAGCAGTGGAGGCAAGATTCAACAAGACTGGACATCCCTGGACCAGTTTCTTTTTCTCTCCCCCCACCCAATAAATACTAAAATTAGCTTTTCTTTTCCTCCAGTCCTCCTAGATGAGAGGCCTGATGTAGCAACATGGGTGACCTTTCTGTCCTTCGAGAAGGAATGACTAAAACAAGGTAGAATGATGGTTTGATTTTTTTTTTTTTAATGCTAAAGAGGGATGGGCTGGTTCTCTACCACTTCCTATGAGACAAGTAGAAGCCACACAAAAACTGATTTCAACTCAGCAAGAGAAACAGCTGTCTACCCATTCCGGCCACCTGAAATGAAACAATCTGCTTTGTGAGGTAATGGGATTCCTCATGCTGAAGGCATTTTCAAAATATCTAGTTAACTTTTTTTGAATAGACAATCAATAGGCAATAGGATGAAATTTAAAAGAAACAAAAATATGAGATGTTTGTCCCCTCCACACTCCTGTTTCTCAGATATTCCTTTTCATTCTGAAGAGGTCAACTCCATCATCTGGTGTTTAATCAAAGGACAGACCTCTTGGTGAGGAACACTGTATAAATGAGCCATGGTTCCCGGCACTGGGCAAGATGACCTCTGATGACCTTCCATCTCTTTGATTTTTGCAGCTCATAATTCTTAAGGTTTTTCAGAAAATTAAATTGGATTTTGTAGAATACAAATTCATTTCTCAAGGACAGCGCTGAGGACTTGTGACTTGTCAGTAGGAGTACTGGATGGGCTCTGAGCGGCGCTATGGCCACAGTATGTGAGAAAAGATCTATCTGAGGCAAATAGAACATAGTGTGTGCTCGGTTGCTCGGCTGTGTCCAAATTTTGGCGACTCTATGGACTGTAGCCTACCAGGCTCCTCTGTCCACGGTATTCTCCAGGTGAGAATCCTGGAGTGGGATGCCATTCCAACCTCCAGGGGATCTTCCTGACCCAGGGATTGAACCCAAGTCTCTTACGTCTCCGGTGGATTCTTTAATGGGTTCTTTAGTGGGTGCTAGTGGAATCTTCACCACTAGCATCACCTGGGAAGTCCCAGTAGAATAAGGTTCAGTAAAACTGCTCAGTCGTATCTGACTCTTTGTGACCCCATGGACTTCAGCACACCAGGCTCCATGTCCATCGCCAACTCCTGGAGGTAACTCAAACTCATGTGCATCAAGTCGGTGATACCATCCAACCATCTCATCCTCTGTCATCCCCTTCTCCCACCTTCAATCTTTCCCAGCATCAGGATCTTTACCAATGAGTCAGTTCTTTGCAGCAGGTGGCCAAAGTATTGGAGTCTCAGCTTCAGCATCAGTCCTTCCAATGAATATTAAGGACTGATTTCCTTTAGTATACCAGTTTCATCTCCTTGCAGACCAAGGGACTGTCAAGAGTCTTCTCCAACACCTCAGTTCAAAAGCATCAATTNTGTGGTGGATTAATGTAAATAAATAGAAAAGCCAAAGAAGTATAGAAAAAAAAAAAAAAAAAAAAAAAAAAAAAGAATTAAATAAATATAATATTCTAGTCATTACCAAAAAAAAAAAAAAAGTAATACTATTATTTTATTGAGAAGAGGTGAAAATAAAGCAGATTTTAAGTAGGCTATCTCTTTAAAGGCATGATATAACAAGCAATAAATTATACCTACTGTTGATAAATTGAGCAATACTAATGTGAATATATCATTTAGGGAACATGGAGATAACTAAGTTTATCTGAGCATGGAAATCACTAATTATTGCTTCTGGTGTTTGTGACTGAGGTGGGGAAAGGTAAGGTAGGTACTATTGCTTTTAATATGCTTGTAATATGATAAAGTTTTAATATTTCCATATTACCTTGATAGAAAAATTTTAAAATAAGCTACTAAATGAAAAATATTTGTATATGGAAGTCCTCCATTTTAAATTGATCAAGACTCATTCATCATCATTTTATTATTATTGTATTAGTATTGCTGTTAGTACTGCTTAAATCTATATAAATTATCAGTACTGCTTAAATCTATATAAATATTTCAAACTGCATTATTAATAAGATTATTTCACAATGTTTAGAAAGCTATGGCAGCAGTTTTCCAACTCCATGCTAAAGTTTAGAGATAATATAGAAACAATAGGCCTTCCCAGGTGGCGCAGTGGTGAAGAATCCACCTGTCAATGCAGGAGACCCAAGATATGTGAGTTCAATTTCTGACTCCAGGAGATACCCTAGAGAAAGAAATGGCAACCCACTCCAGTGTTTTTGCCTAGAAAATTCCATGGACAGAGGAGCCTGGTGGGTTACAGTTAATGGGTTCACAGAGAGTTGGATGATGACTGAGTGACTGAGCACAGCACATAGAAACATTACTGATAGAATCTCCTTGAACAGCCCACCTTCTGTCTTATTAAAAAAAGAAACAAAGACTAATGAACAGTAACTTGTCTTTAATGAATCTATGCAACTTTCTCTTTCCAGAACTCAAAAACTGTCCTCTGAGGACAAGTTTGTAGGAAAAAAAATACTGTTTAGTTCAATTTCATGGTGAAAATTTGTCTTTATATTTGCTCATCTTCAAGATTTATGACAACTTTCTTGTCCTATAGTTTCCTTAGAGATTCTAAGCAGTGGTTCAACTATCTCATGTGTAAATTTCCCCCAGACTTCAATAGTTTACCAGAACACCATTTGTCCTATCAGAGATTACATTTAGTCCAACCGACTGTGCTTTTTAATATCCTTAAGGACTTCCGTTCTTTCCTATTAATGCTATTTTCCACTTTTTAATATGAAGACCATCCTTATTCATATGGGAAATGGAGTAAAAATATGAGAAAAGTAGTTTCATTTTTTCTTTGACATTTATTAATATGATTGGTTATAAGCAATGAATCAACACTTTACTGCACATCCAAACGTATATGAAATGCAAACTCTACAAAACTATTTCACTGAGTTAGAGGGTACCACATGATTTGAAATCATTATTTTAATAAAATTATGGGCTATGAGTTACTATTCATTGGAGGGTGTTTTATTAAAAACCATTAATACTAAAATCAGTGCATCATCAAATTAACAATTTTTATGTGTATCATTAATTTGGTTAATACTCAAACTGTTCTTTCTAAGACCATATGATTATGGGAAATAAAAACATAATAAAAGTTCTCATGGGAATTAGAAAACTGATCCAAGTTAACCTATTATAGTTTTGTTTTTACAACTGTTTTTGCTGTTTGGAGAAGTATAATATGTCACTTATTTTGAGCAAACCTAAACCGATGTTAACCTCCAAATGGAAATGAAGTGTTTGCTCTTAAGGATGTCGGTTTAAACTGTATCTCAGCACTATAAATTGAAGTTTTTTTCTGATTATTTAACTTGAAGTGCCTAGTAATATTTGCAACAATATTCATAACAAAACTATCCTCTATGATGTGTGTCTCATTCACCAGATACTATGCTAAGTGCTTTTCATATGTTGTACTTAATTTGGCACCTTATAAGTAGGTGTTATCCTTTTTAAGTACATCAGAAAACTTGGGTCTGAAGTATTCAACACTGTGCCTTAGGATGTTAAGTTCAGCAACTGACTTTTTTTTTAAAGCACACTGTTAATCATTATAACTGTCCCACTTAATACACCAACAAGTAGTATGACCTAAATTTAGTGACAAAAGGGCAAATTAATTTATATTTGGTTAAGGAATAGAAGGTGAGCAATCCATGAATGAAGTTGAGCTTTTCCACTTAATTATATTTGATTAAAAAAAATCACAGCTTCATTCTGTCTTAGGTAAAATGATTCACCACCAGGCTTCCCTGGTGGCTCAGACAGTAAAGAATCTGCCTGCAACCAAGAGACCTAGGTTCAATCCCTGGGTTGGGAAGATCCCCTGGATAAGGGAAAGATTACCCTTCCCATATTCTTGCCTGGAGAATTCCATGGACAGAGGAGCCTGGCAGGCTACAATCCATGGGGTAGCAAAGAGTCGATACAACTGAGCAACTTTCACTTTCACTTTAATCTTTCTGACATCTAATACATAGATTTAAAATGATCCCATTAATGATTATTAAGTTATAACTGTTTTGTATTTGAAACATCTGTAAATAATTTCAGAGGCATTTCTAAGTCAAAGGCAATGCACAAAAGGATTGAAAATTGATTATCTCTACAGCATATTCCTAATAAAATGCAAATTCAGTTAATAATTAAGATTTATTAATAGTTTTGAGATTTAAACTCCCTCAGACAAATATTCCTTCAAAGCTTTGAAATCTTAGATTATGAATGATGTGGTGGCTAAGTTTTAAACCTAGATAGCGTATTGAAAAGCAGAGACATTACTTTGTCAACAAAGGTCCGTCTAGTCAAGGCTATGGTTTTTCCAGTGGTCATGTATGGATGTGAGAGT